>JBAMJV010000229.1:17500-82856 GCA_037951105.1 Echinarachnius parma | reverse complement strand
CGTCGATAATTATAATCAACAATTTAGCGTGAAACTGTTCCTATCATGATCGATTATGAACGAATCTCCTCCTAATGGTGCTCCTTTAGCACGGCGATCTTCGCAGTGTTTCCTTGGTGACTCTGAACATAATCTTCGCTGTGCTTCGTAGTGCTTCGCAGTGCTCTTCGCAGTGCTTCATAGTGCTCATTAGTGCTTCGTAGTGCTTCGCGTGTTTTAGTAGGACCGTTCATAGTAAGTGTTGGGAGGACTGTGGGTGCAAAACTGTCTGATGACCGAGGTCATACAAAAAGACGACGATCCCCCCCCCCCCCCCCCCCCCCCCCCCCGGTTAACAGTGCATTAGCATTGAAGAGGCTAACCTGGGTAAATATATCTTATTATTATTATTATTATTATTATTATTGCTATTCATGATTATGTTAAAGGCGCTCTATTTTTATTAACGCATTAGTTTACGTAATATACCTGCAGGAAACCGACGCCGATGAGATCTACACGAACCGCGTCGTCAACAACTACAAAAATGCTACGTTCACACGGTTCTTCGCAGTCGAGATCCCAGTGTCGTGCTCGTACAACCGTACGCAGCGCGTCGGGTCAGAAACAGTCGCATACCAGCTGACCGACTACACCATCGACAAGAGCCTGTCGGAGGAGGGCCAGTACACGTTCGAGTTCGACATCTACAGTAACAGCACCTTCGAAAAGGCGCTGACCGATTACCCCATCCGAATTGCGCTCAATGAGGAGCTATTCTTCGCCGCGTCCGTGCTCTCCTTGGACGGAACCGTCGACCTGTCCATCGATTCCTGCAGGGCCACGCCCACCTCAAGCTACGACAACAGCATCATCTACGACTTTATCGAATATGGGTAGGCAAAACTTCTACTGTGTGTTTGTATTGATATAAAACAGCCATTTTTAAGAATATCCATTTATAAACTATACTTTTAATAATACAAATAAGTTGTTGTTTCGCTCACTTCAGTACCATATTATCTCCGAACGCTTGAAATAACACTTGTTTTGACATGGTAAAATAAAGTAGGTCAGTTTAACGCTCATACCAAAGATCGGCCAAGTCAGAAAGCTTTGTTACCATCTTGACTCACATGATGAAATAAACATGAACAATCCAGCACATCATTTCACTTTTCCCCTTTTCCATCGCGAGGGTACGACAGAAAAGTTGGGGGTGCAGCCGCCTTCGAATAGAACGGAGTGTTTGCAAAAAGAGAGCCAAAACAAATTAATGTATACATGTTTATCCACCACAACCGCCAGCGAATTTGTTTTCCCCAAACCATTCAGCTATGATACGCATTAGATATGCCCGTTTAATTGGAATCGGGCGTATTCAATTCGAGTTATAAATAGACTTAGAGCCACTAAATATGACCTATAGCCACTAAATCTGACCTATAGCCACTAAATCTGACCTATAGCCACCAACATTAGGGTTAGGGTTAGGGTTAGTGTTAGGGTATATATACCCCTAAAAACCAATTTCAACCAGGCGAATCGAAATAGCACCGTGGATAGAGAGTCAGACTGATACGCTAGAGATCCCTGGTTCGAATCCTATACCTTGGTACAATGATTCTTTTGTATTTGCTATTCTTTTGGCACTCGACTAAATGTTGGAATTTATACAAGTCGGAAATTCGGGTATGCGTGGTCTCTGACCAAGTCGCTAATTCACAAGGATTTGCTGAATGGTTTGGTAATTAAACACTGCATAAAGGGGACATTATTGAATACACACTCCTTTTTTTTCTTGCTCTTGATAGACCAGTTGATCACCCTTGTAAGTCAAGGGGCTCACGGCGTAATTTGATAATGAGTTCATACAGCAGCCTAAACCAGCCCCCTCCCTTCCCAGTCTTGCAGCTCTACCCTGGGTCACCCTCATACCCTCCAGAATCTATTGAAATAATTGAGAACAAAGAACTGATGTGAACTTATCTTCGTAAGACCATGTTTCTATTTGTATTTGATTTCCAGTTGCACCAAAGACAACACCGACACTAACCTGACCTACCTGGCCGACTACCGCATCGGAGTGGAGATGAATACATTCCGCTTCGTCGATCATGGCGAATTTGTGAGTCCAATGCATGCTTGTTTTTAGTTGATTTCATTCATAAGTGATTTTCCATGCAATAGCATTTAAAAATATAAAACAATTATAGTATAAGGATAATAATACAAAATAATATAAACAGCAGCATTGGTAATTGCCAGATATCAATTATTGCCGATGACAATGCTTTAATTTAAAAGCGTGTCAAAAATTAAAGTTAATGTAACAATAAGGAATGTTTTGTTTTTGTCCAGTTTTACCGAAAGAAAAAAAAAACATTACAAAGACGTAGGGCCTACAAATTAAATATAATCTACGAACAAATGAATAAAAAAGAGAACCTTTAAATTGCCGTTTAAAGCATCGACCAGTAGGCATGGAGTGTGCCGTAGAAAATTACAAACGTTTTAGAGTATCCCTATATACTTTGACGGCTAATTCTCCCATCTTCCGTCTATTTATCAATCACGATATATATATATACATAATATAGGTTTTCCCATTCATTTTAACACTTTCGTCATTCAATTTCATTAATTCGTCATTCAAATTCGTCCCGAGGAACCACCAGAGCGGAAATCCCAACTTCAATTTCGTCTTTCGTCGATCAATTTCACACAATTTAGTCATTAGTCACACATTATGATTTTCGTCAATTGAAAATCAAATTCGTCGGTCACAGTTGCTGAACACATAAAAGCGAAAGCAATTTCGTCAATATAAGGGGAGGGCCAACATCGAAAAAGTGGCTTCCTTAAGGACTTAGGTTGCCAGATCTCCACAACAAGTTTAAACCAATTTTATTTGCAAGTATTTTTAATGCGACAAATTAATTCAGAGGTCTACCTCAAAAAATTTGTTGCGAACACCTCCAAATTCAAGATGGCGTCCAAAGAATTTGCCGTTTTGACTTGCTATAGATTTTTGGCGAGATTTCCCAAACAACACCGGAAATAAGCATGATTTTGCAATCATATTAAAGACAATCAAATTTCCTATAATCTGATACCAAACACAATGGGTTTCAGGATATGTAACACGGTCATTTTTAGCCCCAAACTCAAATTTTGGGCATTTTTTCCCAACAATATGAAATTATTGATTTACATAATTTGGCATATATCAATAATTGCATTAGCAGTTGAATTAATACTTTTCAAAAAACTGTCCAATTATATGAACAATACTCTCTGAAAATTGTAAGTGTATACCGTATCTGAACAAAAAGTTATAGTTCTTGGAACTCAGCATTTGATATCGACAAATACAGCAAATTTGTACGATTTCGAACACTATACAGGGTGCCCCAAAATATGTAATTCTTGTTTACGGACTTTATTCCAGTATTTCTCCTAAATAATGACATATTGTTTATACTCTTTTGTAGCGAGATTATTCCATAAAGGTGGTCCATTATAAGATATCAATGTACGTGATATGGATGACTGACCATAAACAGAACGATACGGTAGTTGAGCTTTCCTCTTGTATTATGGGAATGTTTATCAATATTACGATTAAATAAAGAATGAAAGTTTGCAGGCAATAACTTCTTAAAATACAAATACATGAAAATACCAAGGTTGTAGTTATACAATTCATAAACTGGCAAAACTTTGAATGTTTTAAAAGTGGGGCAGAATGAGATCTAAAACCGGAATGTGATATCATTCGTATAAGTCTTTTTTGTAATATTAATATTCTATCTAGTAAGTACTTATTTGAAGATCCCCAGATCGTTATTCCATAATTTAAATAGGATAATACTAACGTGTTATATAGCATCAATAAAATATTTTGTGGTACAAATTCACATAGTCTATTCAAAACACCAATATTTCTTGATATTTGGATGCAGAGCTTATTAATTTGACTTTTTCATTTCATATTTTCATCTATGTAAATTCCAAGAAATTTTACAGTCTCAACCCTTTGAATTTCAGTGTTAATATACAATTGTATTGGTTGTTCAATATTTGTTTTACCAAATACCATAAAATTTGTTTTCTGAATATTTAAAACTAATTTATTTAACGTAAACCATTCATGAACTTTAATTAATTCCCTATTCATAGTCGTTTCTACGTACTGTAGGCTCCTACATCTTTATGACTAAACAAAATATTTGTATCGTCAGCTAGTTTTATAAAACAAATAATACTACGGTCTTATTATCGTGGGTCATGTACTAGTAAATGCATCGTACTACTCTCGGTTATGTTAGATGTGCGCATGCGCGCTCAGCTTACGCCTCGTGCGCAACGCACAGCTAACATAACCTCCCGTGCGATGCATTTACACAACGCACTCTAGACCGTGTTTTATTTGTATAATATACACATACATAATGTGTAGGTGTGCCAATAATAAGGTTGTAAATGATATACAACATAATTATCTTTCTACATGTATGTATGTATTATAATACATGTATGTATTATAATACATGTATAATGCATTTCATACACTGCAGGTCTACATCCACTGCGACCTGTTGGTGTGTGACTCACGTGAGCCGGACTCCCCATGTAACACGGACTGCGTGGGCCCCACGCCCGCGCCCACGGACACGGCATCACCGACTACGTTATCTCGCCGCAGGCGTGACGTCAGCAGAGCGCTCAACACCAAGCGCTTTATGCGGGGACCTCTGCGCGTCGTCCGCGCTGCACAAAACAGCATCTCTCGCATGGATTCCAGCGAGACCATGAGTAAGATTTATTATCGTGTATTATTCCCTTTATCCACGCTCTTTCCGTCTCTGCCCATGATATCTACCTCTTAAAGTGATAATAAAGTTCTGGTTTAGGGGGCGCTCGGATACATTTGCGAGAAATTGACAACTGAGTGTAAGAGTTGAAAGAGCACACAGTTTTGAATCAACACAACGGTTGTTTGATGGAATTCCGCTGAGAAACTCCTAAAATTACCTCAAATAAAATAATTCGAATAACTTCTATCCCTCATATAATCACTGGTGTGGGGGGGGGGGGGGGGGGGCTTGGGGGCTAAAATCACGCCCGTAGTGCAGTGGCCAGCGGCTTTCGAATTTCAGAGCGCCGTTGATATGTGTGGCGGCCGGGATGCGCATGCTGCAAACGCTCACAAAATATTACATGACCCTGGGTATAAACGCCCACAAATATTACCTCTTTTTCCACTCGGTTGTACATGTCGTCAAGTCAGATTTTCCTTCCAAGGTACGCACCAGATTCTGATTGCACAGTTTCAAGTGCAAAAATACAAAAGCTCCCTACCGTGGGAGGGGGGACACCCCCTCACACACCCTCCCCCGTCCCGCTCAGTCGCTTTGCTCCTTCGGGCTTGATCGCTTCGCTCCCTCGCAAAGTCCCACACTCACTATACTTGTTCAAAATTTGCAACCCTGCCAATACCCTATATCCGGTGGTGATGCGGATTTAGTTTAACCCTCCAAAAAGTTTTTACTCATTACGCCACTGCCCTAAATGTTTATCATCTGATCTACCACCATGTGTCCCCATCCTTCTCAGTGTATCCTCCTCTGCCTGTGTTACCTTATATTGCGATGTTATTTGCTTTCATGATGCACATTCTATATGAGAATTTAATTAACTATTACATGTATTACCGATGAAACATGCCGAAAGATTATTTAGCGTCTAAAACAGTCTCTTTGTGCTTTCGCTTTAGGTGGTAGCCCGTCGCAACAGGAAGTGACCTCTGCCCTGAGCCCCTGGATGGTAGCCATGGCTGCTATGGCAACCGTTGTCATGGTGATGGCCGCCGTACTGGTCGTGGTGCTGCGTAAGGTGAACAAGATCGCGGTCTCATCTGAGAAGAGGTCGCTCAAGGAGGAATCGGTCGGTCTCCTACAAGATCCCGAGATCTAGACCGAGATGCCGAAATCAAGACCAAGATGCCGAGATCTATACCGATCTGTCGAGTTCTAGAACGTATAGGTCTATACCGAATTCTAGACTGGACATGCAATTCCCTGAACTGGACTTTAGTGTATATGGTTTGAAGTGTTAGGTAATTTCTCTTATGGACGTGTAGGTGTAGAATATTGTCATGCTCTGCAAATATTAGTATACTATTGTTGCTTTCTTTGCATTTTATTTCATTATTCAATTGGATATCGTAATATTGCAATAACAAATGTAATATTTTGTACCTAAAAATCAGTATTGCGACCAAAATGTTTTCCTCATTAATTTCCACTGGAAACTGCCCAAAGTCCTCGGATATCCCAAATCCGGCATATACATCAATAATATCAGACTTATTTCATCTCATCCATGTTGCTAGATGCATGGATGTGCGCAATTTGAATTCTATGATATGTGTTATATAATTCAGTAGTCTCATTAGGTATAGTGATACTAACATAAATTATGTTTGATTTCTCTGTTTTAAATTAAAATTGAATTGTAAAGCGTTCCAGATCGCTTTTTGATTGTAGTCACAAGAATCAGAATTCAGGTACCTCGATCGTTCCGAATTCGGAAACTTCACGCGAACAATCGAGAATATACCTAACTTAACATATGAAATATATGGTTTGATTTCCTAATTATTATTTGTTTAACATTGTGTT
Organism: Echinarachnius parma; assembly: GCA_037951105.1. Taxonomy (NCBI): domain Eukaryota; kingdom Metazoa; phylum Echinodermata; class Echinoidea; order Clypeasteroida; family Echinarachniidae; genus Echinarachnius; species Echinarachnius parma. The sequence continues at coordinate 76,191 of JBAMJV010000229.1, read as the reverse complement.
AGAATAATTTTAACAGTTCCAATAATGTGGCTTATTTCATTTCACATGGCAAAACGCTTGCTATAAATAACGCACGGTTTCAGAACATCGCTCGATTTGGCAAAACAAAATATAAAAATATCAGTCTGTGGCTTGGTTCGCTATGCATCAGACCTATTTTTTTTTAAATAGTCTGCACTGTAATTTATATTTTCCTTAATTGTATAATTTGTTGTGTTCCTTAGGCTTATGTTGTATTTGTAGGATGTAATATATGTTTGTTTATTAGTCAGGGGAAAATATTATAATATAACATGAGAAATCTTTAGGTTATTTGGTACCATATTAAAGAAGAAGAGTTGCGCTTTCAGATGTTCTTTGTTTGAAATTTTCCCTTCAGCGGATCCCGAATTATTCCTGATTGTATGAATAAATATACAAACAGAAAAATAAACAATTTTCGTATTTGCACTTAAAATGGCCATGGTCATTGTTTGCACTCATGTGGTCTTCTCACTATTATGATATAATAACGATGTAATAATTGCTAGAGTACACTAAGATTTGCCAATGCTTGGAAGGGTTAACGATGGTGAAAATATGGTAAGATCTCCCTAAAAACAAAATTCTGGATAGAGTTCTTCTAAATGGATCGCGTGCTTCAGGGTTCTTATCGCCTCTAATTCCTAGCAATTTTGACAGTTCGTAATGACACAAAACTGAAGGCGTTTGTCTTGTTACTGTTACTGGAATCGACTGTTCAGGTTTTGTGTTTGAATATAGTCTTCCTTCAAGTGATAACTAATGCTTAAATGTAGCAAAGGCTCGCATCGTAATTACACGCACACTACTTCAGTATAATATAGGGAATATATACTTTTTGACGATTTTGTAAAGCCTCTTTTGATTCAACAAAAGGCGTGCAATCCATTAACATGAATTTCAGGCAATATTACTAAGACACATCAAATGTAGCCAATTTAATATGTATATGGGTCAAATTACCTTCATACTTTTAAATTTTGTTTTCCGACTGTACCATACTTTTTGAGACACATGGTATTTTATCATCTGAAATAAGTGATACCTCATACAAATATGAATATAACACGATTAGATACTCCTGGGTCGATATTCATATCAAGTCCGCTAGTTTTAATAGTGTAGGTATTTTGGATAATGTGGATATGTATTCAACACACAATAGTTTAGTTGCTAGCTACTAGAGTTAACTTAGTAGGTACCCAAGGCCAAACAGCTAACCATAGTTGGGGACTAGGACAACTGGTGTTAGTAGCACACTAAACTGTACCATTTAAAATGCACTTAGCATGGTTTCACTAGATGATAGCAGACGTAATCACATAAAGAAATAAGCAAAAAACGTGTAAAAGAAACGATTGTTTTAAAGTTCAAATGAGTATCAAACAACACTTATGTTTATAATTACATTCACAAAAATTGTCTAGGATATCATGTAGATTTAAGTAATTATCTTTTTAACTTTACATGACCTGTGAACTGTGCTTTGATGAGAGATATTACATGTAATTTGTGTTTAAACCAATTTAAATAAATGAATTTCATGCATGCATATCCTTTTACCGTGTACATGTGTGTCCGAGTGTGAGTGTGCGTTCGTGGGTGTGTGTGTGTGTGTATGTTCATGTAAGGGCCTTCAATCGGGATACACGCCAGTAAACACATCGTCAAGCAGGGATACACACTTGTGCGCATAACTACGTGCGTGTGTGAGTGGGTGTATAGTGTGTTGCAATAGTAATGAAAGGTCATGAAATAAGCTACTTATAGGTACATGATTGTTTATGTTAGTAATCAATTACAGGAAACACAACAAGCCCCACCCGAATGAAGCCAAACGCTGACACTGCTACTTATTGCTACTGATGAGAGCATAGTTCATCTCATATTTAGTTGTATATTTCATCTTGGGTATATGAAACATCATTCTCTGCTACCAAGTATGTCAGTGGTTATGTAACCCACTGTTGTTAACCCATTCCCTTCGAGATTATAAAATCCCCATAGACGCTGTACATAGCCAACCCGGTTCCCGTAAGCAACGGGTTGACTGTGATAACAACAGTGGGTTACATAACTACGGACATACTCAGTACAGCAGACTCGTCAACAGCAGTTTAATATATAACCCACTTTTGCACGTCAGATGATGTTTCACATGTACCGTTGGAAAACATGGCATCCAGTGTTCAGTCAAAGCAGATGAATGCGGTCTAAAAACATTGATTATTTCCATTATTACTATTACTAATTAGTGATAGCAAATATGATATATACAACTAGAGGTGACAAGATTTATGCTCGTAACAGTACAAGTAAGCAATAATACAAGCGTTTGTTTCCCTTTAAAGGTTTCAGTGGTAAAGAAAAATGATATACAAAGAGATTGTTGGTCTAATTTTACATTTTAATATACTTTGACTCAACTCATAATCATAGATAAGAGTTCAAACACACATTTTCTTTGCCACAAATTATGTGTATAAGAATGTGGATAAAATAATAGAACATAGCCTGATATACTTTACATCATAGAATTATAAACACTTAGATACAAGACATACACTACATTTTTATCATTTATGTGCTAGCGAGGAAAAATAAAACATCTGTTAATTATCACATGCAATAATTCTCTTTACTAAACACATCAAACCATAATTCACACTATAAAAACTACTTTACATTTTAAGCACAATTTTCCAGGAAAATCTGGGAATGTTATTGTTATTCTTCCTAAAATACAAATTGTGAAAAAAAGGTTTAGAATTTCACCCAAGAAAGGTGTTAGGGGAAATTAATAACTACATGCACTTAGTTGCTTAGTAAGATTTACTTTAAAACATTACTTGCATAATACTAAAGTATTCTGTTTAGTTTCTTTAACTTGCATTATTAACATCTATGTGGACATCTATTTGGAAAATTGCAATAATTGTTGTGAGATGATAATCAATTGTGTACAAGGCATTATCAAATATTCAAAGGCTAATAACAAGGAACAACATCAGTTACAAATTGGTTTAAAACCTAGTTGCCATACTAGAATATGTGATGAGTGACATTCAATGAAAGAAGAATTTTAAAGAAATTTAACATTAGTTTGCATAAAGCATAAAAGATGTCAATTACTCTCAATTTATTATCATTATATGATTATTTCTGACCATAAAACTCTTATATTTTGCTTCAAATTCTTAAGTCTAAACTTGTAATCGTTATTCATCAAATTAGCCACGATAAATCATGCATCAATGGACAGATTACAATAACCCTGATACATAGCCAAAATTGATACACAAAGTGTAATACAAACTCACAGAGTTTGGTATCACCAAGAATGAAGAATTGACAGGAATGAAAAGATAACGTGTCATCCCAGGCCTAATGATATTACACATATGCATTCAAAATAAGTATGCATATCTAGCATGTAGTGCACATATGGGATTATTAAAGAACTCTGCTATATTCCTGGCAACTATTTTATGCACTGCTTGAACTGCAGTATTTATATATCATCTCTATAGAGCCAATATACAATTACTCTTAAGGCAAAGAGTACAAACAAAAAGACGATACAGTCACAAAATTGTATCCAAATCTGATTTCACACTGTATATAATTCACTTGTAATATTATAATCACATGGAATAAGCTCATAAGGACTCTTCACACAAGAGAATCAAGCTTTATTTCAACAATAAGCTCTACCCTTGCTCATGCAGAGAAATAAAATACATTCCATCATTGATTACGAGTGATGTTGATATAAAAAATAATAGCATTTGGATGGAATTCATTAATTATATGTTTCGATGATTACATTCTAAAATGAGAGAATTTGAGAAGGAAATACAGAAATTGCTTAAATAAGTGAAGGCTTTGTGCAGCAGTGTGTATTATACACACACACTGAAATATCATACTTTTCCTAGAAAATAGTCTTTTTGATATACTCCTACTCTATACTTTGTCTACACATGCCATAGTCTCTAAGTAAGACTTGGTCTGGAGTTCAGAATCCGGGGGCCCTGTTTCATCGATACGATTTGAAGTAACGTCTATTGCAAAATATGGAAAACCTTACTCTAAACTTTGTGGGTTATAAAATGCTGTATTCGTCCAACAGATATATTTTAAATTTCATGCAATACGGCCTAGGGGCCTAATTCGTACAAGGCTAAAACACATTATTTGTCGATCTGTGAATTAAATCCAGTGTTCCCTTCAACAATTCACATAAATTTCTTCCTCAACGAAACAGGGTCCTCGTCTCTCTATCTCTGCCGGGGATGAAGGAATCATGCAATGGCTGTGGCTTCTGGAAGGAAAGCTTCCCAATACTGGATAAGCTAGGAATACAAACACAAGGAAATCAATTAGACTTCAAATAATTGTCCATTTGTATATTTTTAGAGTGACAAATTAGATACAAATATTGTAATTTTGGTTTTAAAGTCCTTCACAGAATGTTATAATTCCTCAATTCTGTCCAATCGGACAAATAGACATTACTTTTATATCATCGACCAAATTACTCCAACTTTCTTATTCCTCCCATTCAGTTACATAAAGAGAAGAAAAAAAAAAATTCTCATGATTTCATTGCCCTTTTATACTGATATTTTCATTAATCACCAGGGGAAAATCTCCAAGAACAATGTATACTAGACTGGTCTTATATCTCTGACAATGTTTAACATATATAATGTAAACATTGACCTAGACATACAGAGAGATATCATTCAATGTCTCAAGGATTTCTACATACACAGAACATTTCCATGTGTGAGCAACAATTAATACACAGTCACATATCTACACTATGTGAAAGTGAAACTTGTACTGAATGCAGAATGGGTTCTTAATATGAATGTTAATTCAATTCACAAGTCTTTAAATCTATTGTAAAAAGGCATGCACTGTACAGTGCATCCTCAGAATAACAAACTTGATATACGAGTCAAGCTAATATGAACATCTAAATTATACAGGGGAAATGTACGCTGGAATTGGTAGATATCGATCAAACTAAATGAAGAAGAGGATTCATTAGATAATAAATTTTAACAAAATCTGTCATGAAATTTGACGTTTTGTGACTAACTGTGCAGGAAGAACAAACATATGATTTCTGAAAGAAGTAGATGCCAATTATGAACTAAATTTTACCAATTACTATTTTTTGTGAAAACAAATTTTTTTTAAATCATTAAAATAAATCATTGTGGTGCTTGCAAAGTTGTGAATGACATCAAAATCAATGGAAAATTTAAAGAAAAAATCCTTCGAAAGTTTTTAGAAATAATTCCTTTTCTCCACGGTCGTAACTTTTCTAATCGACAGACAAATTAGTCTAAAATTTCCTCTCATGATCCCTCTCATTCTGTAAATGTTATGGAACATAACTTATATTATTTCCAAACAAAATTCATATATTCATGACAGCATGACTAAAAAAACTTGCTTAAAGTCTCAACACTATTATAATAAATGCGTCAAGAGTAAACATCAATGACATGGTGTAGCCATACTGATTGGGGTACACACTACAGATTTCTTCAATATGAACCTTTTGTTTGTCCGATAATTGGGAAATGTTATGCCCCCCTAATGACCACCCCAAACCCCACCATAGCTACTCAACTTGTAGGCACTAACCTGTTGCTGATGATTCATGAGGGACTCCATATACTTGATGACTACAGTTCGGAAGTCACGCACTCTGTTGGTCTGCGAACAAGCAAGAGCAAGATATATTCATATGAAGGCTTGTTTTTATGTCAAAATCGGTAAAGGCAGATTTACTAATGCACGATCATTTTTTTTTTTTTTTTTTTTTAATTGAATTTAATTCATGGGAACGCCCACCATACAAAGTCTTCGTGGCTTGATGGTTTGAGCACCGGTCTAGCAATCCGGCGGTCTCGGGTTCGATTCCCGGCGAAGCCTATTTTTCTTTGCTCACTTTTAATCGCACGATAATTGTGATGGAACCTGCTGTAAAACATTAATGCAAAAAATATGTAATAGTTTGATCATTATTGAAACTAATATCTCAGTAGGGTATCTGTATAAACAAAATAGTTTGTATTATATGATAGAAGCTTCCATCAAAAAGTTCACAAAAATAAGTTTCCAGAAAAAATATCTAATTTGAAAACTCATTTAACATTATCATACTAACTTATGTGCTCATGGGTCTGCAGAAGACAGCAATATTAATAGTCCTGGAACTAGGAACTTATCTGAGAACTAGTCTGTTCTGCAGACCCATGAATGCTTTTTCTCAGTATATAATTATGATTATAAAGTTGAATAAAAACATTTGGGGGGACACATATTTCAACAGTTGCTGGTGGAGTAGATTACTAATAGTAATCACTATTTATATTAAGGCTGAGTCGGTTCGGTCGATCACACCGGGTTCCGACCGTTTCAATCGGTACCCAGTTTCGTTTTATCGGAAACGGTGCACGAAAAAAAAAAATAAATAAATAAAATGTTACAAAAGAAATTAAGATTATCACTTAATGTAGCGGAATTCAAATAAAAACGGGGCAATCGATATCATTTACTTTAAAGAGTGGTTATTTTCGAGAAATTCTTTGTTACTTTGTTTGACAGTCAGAAACAGTGCATTTTTGCCGATGCTTGAACGATTGCGTGATTTTACCGGTCCGAGTTTCGACGGCAAAAATGTATCGGGATACCGGTTCACGACCGGTTATAGTTTATCGGTACCCGGTTTTGAAAATATCCGACATGACTCAGCCTTAATTTATTTATATATAAAAGTATTATTTTGGGTGATGGTTCCCTTAACCCTATCTTAACTGGGCTATTTGAGACCAGGTTTTTACTGGGGGGGGGGGGGGGGGGGGGGTCAATTTGACCCCCCCCTAACATCTCGGAGACCGCTCGTTCGATTCACGCAAAATTTTGCATGGGGGTACATTGAAGTGTTAGCGACGCGTTCATGTTTTCGTTTAATCGATCCAATGTTAAATATGCAAATTATACGCATATTAATTAGCGAAAAACGCTAATTTTATGCAAAAATCCTCTTATTGTCTGTAAATCACTAAATATTGCTCAGAATATGCTGATTTTGTACATGAATATTCTCTATGACTTAATTAACAGGTTTTCAAAACAAAATTTTTTTTTAATGTGTTTCTTTGTTTTTGGAATTTCTTATGTATTTCTTTGTTTTTTCGACTTATGTTTTTTATTGTTTTTTCCAATGGAAATAATTATTGACCATTATCCAACCTTTTTTAGCCCAAAATTACATAATTGCAGTGATTAGAATGAAAAATAATGAAGATTTTGTCTTTTCTAGGAAAAAATCAATTTCCATAGGATTTGTACACAAATCACAAAATTTAGCGATTTTTGGGCCGACGCTCACTTACAAAAGGTCACGTGACTTTAGAACGGTATACCCGGTCGTCGCAAATTTGGTCTCAAAAGTTGCGCAAGACTTCAATGAAAAAACTCATGAAGTCACGGGGCAATATCTGCGCGCGTTGCGGAATTATCGCGCAAAAAGTCGAGGGGGGGGTCAAATTGACCCCCCCCCAGTTAAGATAGGGTTAAACAGCCACTGTAAGCTCACCTCAAACCTGTTGATCTCTCTCCTAAGTGTTTTTGAGATGGCTTCAAAGTCTTCCTGACCCTTGACCTCCTTCACTTGCCACTAGAGGGAAAGCAGACACAACGATACATCAAAGGACACTCTCAACAAAGGTTTATAGCTACTATACATTGTACAAAACATTAAAGGCAATACCAGATTAACCGTTGTCTACTTAGGTCACAACAATCAAAGAATAAGATCTGCTAACTAGAAGACTTTTCTAGGAGTAAAGTGTCCCATCACCAGTACTCAAGAATATATTTGAATTACAAGTCAGGTTAATTAAACCTAAAACACAGCACACTCGCATGTTTCAGGAAAACTTACAGGCATCTCTCCTACTCCAAAGCTTCCCTTTCCCTTGGTTTACAGTTAACCACTTTCTTTTCCTTTTTTTAGCAGACTCTGACCAGAGGCAAAATGCAAAGCAAAAGGAAAGATGACATATGATGGCAACCTCTGCCTTGGAAAAGGTGGACTCAACTGCAATATTGGTTATAACGTGGCCTATGGCACGTTCCTAACAAGCCCTGTAGAATTGACAATAGAGCCTCATTAATTAAGATTTAAACAACATTTTTGAAAGCTTACATCTTTGATTTCATCCTGGACTTGCTGCAGTTTCTCTGGTTTGCCACTGATCTTCAGTTTGGCTTCAGCGTCCCGCTTCTTGGCCAATGTGGTCTGTGCGGTCTGCCAGGTCAGGAAAGCCTTCTCCCTCTCACGGAACGCCTCCTGTTAGGTAGGAGCAGATCAACAAGACAGATTAGATTATGTATTTGATCCTGGTTTTTTCCATTATTTACACAATTTGGAAACAATCAAACCTCAAATATTACACAAACACACAAACAAAGAAAAAGATATATACTGTCATCCTATCAGTTCCAAAACACTTAAAATCTTGGTGGGTCTAATAATAATATCAACACTAACCATAACAATTATGTCTAAACATAACATGAACCAACTTCACAACCAAATTACTGTCAATCATTCAACCTAACCCTATCCCAAACTAAACACTACCCCTAACTTTTCCTGATCCAAACCTATGAAAGCATTAATAAAAGCCATTAGTTTCACCCTTAACCTTCTATGAATGCTAACCAAAAAAACCTACTCACCCTGACTGCTGCCAAGAGTCCTAAGTAGTCTTTAAGAAGCTCTGAAAGAACGTAGAAGTCTGTGGCTGCCTGACTGCTGTGTAGCGCCTCGATCTTCTCCTCCGTCTCTGCTAGCTGCGAGATGGCTCGGGAGAGGGCTGTGTGCTCCTCTGAATTGCCTAGCATAGCAGCACTCTTGGCAAAGATTGAAGTTGTGTTGCCAAGCTCTGAGATGTTCAAAGGATGACATTAAAAAGGAGATATTAGGCATAAAGCATAAAGCATTTTGCACAAGTTAAATTTTCAGATAATTTAAGAGAACAGTCAACACAATGAAAAACAAAACACATAAATTGAGGTCATTAATATGGTTGACTTGTAGTGATAGTATACATGCAACATTTGTGCTTTTGGGCACTTTTGGCACACCAGCATACATGGCAATTCCCACTAAGATCACACACATAGTTAACCCTAATCCCACTGGGGGGGGGGGGGCCATTTTGGCCCCCCCCTGTCGTTTTTTTCGACGTGCATCTAGACCGTTTGGAATTTCACGTTCAAACTTCATGACTATTTTCTCTCAAGTCTCCTGCATGTTTTGATATATAATTCACCCCGGTCGGACATGTAGAACCGATTTTAGAGGTCGATAATTGCTCGACCGTCACAAAAAAATGTAATTTTTGTACACGTTTCTATGTAATTCCTATATCCGATGCCATGTTAACTCCAAATCTGTTATAATTGTTACTTTGAATTATAATTTGGATTATATCTTTGTTATTAGTTGAATTCATACACTTCAGAGATAAATTCTTCTTTAAAAAACAAAACAAAAACAACAAAAAACAATAAAATACATAAGAATGAAAACAATGTGGGTAATTCCAGGAATACTAATTTGCATATTTATGCAAATTAGTGATATATTTTATCACCATAAAACACATGGATATGATTGAAAGATGATTTGAAAGTATTTTTACAGAAAACCTGAAGAAATCCTGTAATTTCTCTTGATTTGAGATGAAAATCCCAATTTTCCCCCAAATTCGTCAAAAATTTGCATATTCAAAATTGTAATTAATTATTAAAAAAAAACATAATCGTCCAATTTTTTTTTTCTTTCAAATTCTTATTCTACTTGACTTGTTGTACGTATGTGCCAATTTTCAAGTCGATCGGTCCATTCGTTGCCGAGATTGGAGGGGGGGCCAAAACGGCCCCCCCCCCCCAGTGGACTCAAGTGACCAAAATAACCCAGTGGGATTAGGGTTAAGTTACATCAAGAACGTTGCTACATCAACAAACTGTGAAACAAATATGATTATACAACTATGCTCTGGTTGGGTGTTTACCTTTCCTACTGTGGACCATGCTCTCCACACTGGAGTGCAGTTTCTTGAGCTGAGCATCAAGGCTGTCAATCATATGCTGCTTCTCTTCAAACCACTACAGGAAGGGGGAAACAACAAATAATAATAACAACAATAATAGTAATAATAATAATAATAATAATCTCATCATCATCAGATTCATAATAATAATAATATACTTATATCAGCATTGATATAATAATGAAGGTGTTATAATGATAATTAAAATGCTACTAATAATGACCACACTTATTTGTATTATTATTTTCCCTCTGAAATTAGGAACACGTGTATGGATTGTAAAAACAAACTAAATTATACACACATATATGCAAACATGCCCTACACTTATGAATATAATACAATAGCTGCCGCAAGAAATGTTCTGGGTGGTGAAAGCAGAATGCTTTCAGATATCATCAAATCTATTTGTACCAAGCATGCATCATTTGAAGTGATTCTTAACTAATCACCATTCTGTGATGCTTGTAGAGTACATTATAGTAATAATAATAATAGGTTCAATTTATATTGTGCCTAATATGATACAATATCATCTCTAAGCGCTGTCATTCTTGATCAAACATACTTCAATACTATTAAAGTATTTGCCTAAGAGAACAATCAAACAAGTGTGATGCATGAATAATAAGTAAATTAGAAATGGCAGTTATACCCCATAAAGAGTACCTACCTGATCTGACTCATTCATGCGCGAGACAACCTTTGAAGCACTGTCCACCACCTTGGTGAAGGCCCTGAGGACCCCTGCACCACTCAGAGCTGAGGTGCTGGTCGACTTGGGGAGCTAGGGACATCAACAAAGAGAAACGTGGACAAATTAATTTTATTTTTTTGTAGCCTACCATTAGATGACCTCTACAACCTTGGTTAAAGCCCCAAGGACACTGGCAGCAACACTCAAGAGATACCTTGGTGAAGGCCCTGAGGACCCCTGCACTACTTGAGGTGATGGTTGCCTTGGGGAGCTAGGGATATCAACAAAGAGAAACATGAACTAATTAACTTTATTTTTTTGTAGCCTACCATTAGATGACCTCTACAACCTTGGTTAAAGCCCCAAGGACACTGGCAGCAACACTCAAAGAGATACCTTGGTGAAGGCCCTGAGGACCCCTGCACTACTTGGGGTGATGGTTGCCTTGGGGAGCTAGGGATATCAATAAAGAGAAAAATTAACAAATTAACTTTATTTCCCTGAGGACCCCTGAACCATTCAGAGCCGAGTGCTGGTCGCCTTGGGGAGCTAGGGACATGAACACAAAAGAAAAGTGAAAGAAATTAATGTTTATTTCTTTGTAGCCTATCATTAGATAGCCCTAAAAACCTGTTAAAAGCCCTCAAGATCCCCTGCACCGATCCAGAGCTGAGAGGCTTATCGCCTTGGGGAGCTAGGGACATCAACACAAAAGAAAAGTGGAGGAAATTATTTCCCGTCTGATCAGGGAAGACAAATCAGAAGATTTCTTTTTTATTTCACTAGCATTAGATGACCCTAAACATTAACAACTATTATTAATTTTGGTAACCCAGGGTAGCCTCTTCAAAGCATTTGAACTGTTTTTTTCACTGAAGTTGTCATTACTACACATTTCAAGGAATTCCCTGAAGTCTATGTTGCTGTATAGGATGGGGTGTGCAGTGGTGCGGTTGAGAAAGCGTTTCAGGGCGGCTCTTCTCTTGTCAACAAACTACATGGAGGGAGTCTCAAATGTCACTTTTGGAAAAATCTTATAAAGTTAATGGATTAATCCAAATCTTCACTCCACTGAAGTTGTCATCAAGACGACTCTCCATACTTACATCATCCTTTTCCAGGAATTCCCTGAAGTCTTTGTCGCTGTAGAGGATGGGGTGTGCAGCGGTACGGTTGAGGAAGCGTTCCAGGGCGGCTCTCCTCTTGCCGATGAACTCCATGCCGGATGTCTGCTCCTGTGACTTGGCCATCTTCACCTTGGTCATGCCTGCAAATAACAAATAACAATTTACTTACAGGAGACCAAATACAAGGTTTACAATTCGCTTAACCTGTTTTAGGGGCAAACAAAAATGTAGCCTGTTTACTGAAGTGTTCTAATTCTTTATGTGCAAACAAATGAACCAATTGCCTTGGACTTGGCCATCTTAACCTTGGTTATACAGTACATGCAAGTACCAAGTGACCATTTAAAACAAGTAACACAATGCTTGAAGGACACCAAATGCAAGGTGAGCTATTTGCTTTAGCTTATCTTTGGTGGAAAAATTGTAGCCCATTTAGTGAAGAATTCATATACATTTATCTCCATATATGCAGCCAAAATTACATGCAATACAGCCTTCTAGACAATAAAGTTAGTAATTTTAGCCTTGGCACTGACATGGAAAAGTAATAGACTTATCCCCAGGGGGAAAATATTATTTTTGAGAGTTTAATTTTCAAGCAAGGAGGAATCAAATAAATTCTAAAATCCCTGAAAATTGTTTTACTTCAAACTTGTATTATTTACATCAGCTCTTTTAACCTTAAGCTTATATATTTTTGTTTTCCTTGCAAATCCCTCACCTACAACACTCTTCTCAGGGGCAGGAGGCACAATGCGTCCCTTGGTTGTATGCTTCTCTGTCAGTTTCTGATGGAGTCCCAGGAAGTCACTGAATCGCCTCATCACCTCTATGTCCTTGCCCTTGAAAGATGGGTCATTAGTCTGTGGAAAAATAAACAGAATTCAAACATAAAGGAAACTGACTAGAAATATTTTGAATTAATAAATATGATAGACCGGTGCTCAACCATCGAGCCACAAAGACCCTTGAATTGGGGACGTTCCCATGAAACCTTTTTTATTGCTCAAATAGTCAGAAGCTATATAAACCGGGCACTAACCCAAAGATAATTAAATCAACTTTTCTAAAGAAGAAAAAGTGCGGGATCACACAAAGTGATGCAGCTTTTTTTTCATTTTCAATCATTTGAAATATAAACAGAATAAACATTAACAAATTGCCTAAGGGGAACCGGTTTGGCCTTATATTTACTCTATGGGGATTGCACAATCTTAAAGGGAACAAGTTAGTGGGCTCTGCCTATGGGGAAGACCAGCCAAGAAGTGGATAGACTGTGTCAGGGACAGGGAATACTTTGTTTAAACAGGCATGAAAATTCATGAAAGTTAACGTTTGGTTTCACAAAATTCTCACCATATTTGTTTAAAGGTATGGTGAAATCCTGGCTTTGATTCAGGTTTATAGCTTTAAATATGTGCCTATATTGATATACCACACTCCCTTTTTCAAAGAAATCCTTAAGTTGGGCAAGAAAGGTAAATTTCATGCAACTTTTTTGCTTGTTTACGCATCGGCGTTCCATACTGCTAAAAAAGTAATTAACAGCGGAGCGGGAATGTGCGCACGTGCAACCCGGATCCTGACATCACAAGCAGACCGCAACACGGAAGAATGTGCATGGTTTACATGCAGAGCCCATGATTTGCTTGTAAAACAAACTCGTTTTTGCTTGTAAATTGAGGCTAACTGAAAATTCCTAAGAAATGAATTATAGCAGCTTGCAGCAACACATCTGAGTGTAGATCGTCCATGATATAAACTTTAACAAATATTGAAAAAAATCGAAATAATATCTGTCAACGTGAGTATTGCACTCAGCGTGTACGTCTATGACCGAGCTATACTGCGATTGCATGCATGTGACGTCACAAAGATGACGTCATTTTTCTTCGCCCGGACTCAATTTTTTTACGGGGATTACTAAAGTGAATTTAAAAGTTGATTTTTTTATTTTACTGGGTTTTCCGACGGGGAAAATATGTTTTTATTAGTAATCTTCATGACAATCTACCTTAGATACAGTAAAACACAATTTTTAGGGAGTTTTCTTGTCATCCAACCTTTAAGGAGACAAGTTTTTCTGGGGCTACCAGCATGCTAACTCAGTACTTGCAAGCCCAATAGATAAAGAAAACATAAATATATACAGAAAAAAAGAAACATTCCAAGGCATTGAGACGTAATGTCTCATGTTAGTAGCAATCAAATAATATTAGGACTAGAATTAACTTATTAATTTAATAATAATAATAAATTCAATTTTTATAGCGCATTATAATGCACAATACATTCCATATGTGCTTAAATTTAATGAAAGATGAATTTACCTCGTGGTAATATTATACCAAATGAAGCAACTTCTCTATATTTCATGCTTATAAACTGATTGTTTAATTAATTTGCAGTTAAAGGAATCTCGTAACTATGTTAACATGTGCAAAAATTGATGAATGGTTATGTGTGATCTGATATGTCCAATGAATAATGTGCGACACCTTTATGTTAAATGGATGCTATATGGCTGAGTAATGAGCGAAAATGCAAAGCGATATTCACTAACTCATTACACTCATTTTGTACACAATTATGACTATCCAGTGGATAGTTAAAAATCCTAATATTTCAATTGTAAATATCTTTTTTTCTGAATTATAATATTTATGCATAAAAACATCAATGCATATTAACACTCACCTTTGTTCTAACTTTGTAGGCCATGTAAGCACTCATACCATCACCTGAGAGAAGACAAAAACAGGACAATTCAAATAGCAGTCAACAACAAAGAACAGCAACAAAACAAGAACTCGTCCAAAATATGATCCACAAGAAAAAATAGGGATCTAACTGTTGTCAATGTAAAGTTTGTAAACAAATAAATAAAAGTACGATATAGCATGGAGTTTGTACTGCATGACACACACATTCTACAAGCACAGTTACATCCTGGAATGAAAATGTATATTGGTGAAACTTCTGAATATTAATTTCAAAACATAAAAAATCTCGCATGATGCAAATTACAATTTATTTGACATCAACAAACAAACATGTGAGTGGTTATAGGTCCTCATTTTACATGCAAATTCAAATATGTAGCATCACAGAGCGAATGAAAAAATCATCCAGTTAATCTTACCCATTTTCTGAGGCTCTGTAATGCTGATTTCGATGTCAAATTGATCCCTGCTTTCCTCCTCTTCTGCCAGATCCTACACAAGAATTAAACAATAAAATGTTTAATAATAATCATAGGCAATTAAAACTCAATGATAACATGTACTTCGTATCCCATCAAATGTTCTCAACTCCCTCTACAGCAGACTAGCCACATGGCTTATAAAGCTGCTTCACATATAAAAAGTTACCTATTCACACATCCTGGTTGAGAATGCAAATGAAAAATTCTTACTCAAAAATCAAATATTTGGCAGCAATCACATTTGGATCTCTTGCTCACACACCTTACTCATTGTGCAACTGCGGCAGCCCTGTGTACTACCTTTACTTCAACTTGGGTAAAACATTAGAAGTAATTTCAGGGGCTACCTTTCAAGCGTGCTTCCATTCCATTTCTGAAATTTGTTTTAGCATTTCGGGGACAAAATCACCCACAGCACGCATGGAATTTTTTTCCAGAGATCAGCTTCTCAGGACTTGCCAATGGCCACCAGAAATGTAATTTGGCCACTAAAAACTTTTGTATTGGTCACCAATGAATTAGGATCTGGATATACAACACCCAAGTCAATGGTAGGAGTATATCTGATGTGTCATTTTTGCCGCCTGAAAGAAAATCTTTTAGCGAGAGCCCTGCCTGGGTAACAAATTAGATGTAATTTGAAGAGAAGGGGCTTCATTTCAAGCTCGCTTCCATTCAGTTCTGGAATTAGTTTCAGGGGGGTAACTTCTGATATAGTAAAATCACCCACAGTACACATGTATTATTTTCAAGATTAGCTTCTTAACCACTTGCACACAGTAACCTGGTGGGCTATGTATCATAAAGTCTATGGGGATTTCAGAATCATGAAATAATAATAATATACTTGATTTATATAGCGCCTAATATGATTGATAATCATCTCTAAGCGCTTTACAATGATATTATTACTCCCGGTCATAGGATACAATGCAAACCAGCACACATTGTGTGCACAATCTCCACTCCCTGGGGAGCATTCCTTCCAAGCAGCTTATGGGCCTTGAGAAGATCCTTCACATATAGGCTTTCACCTCCTACCGGGTCACCATTTATACACCTGGGTAGAGAGCAATTGTGGATAAATTGTCTTGCTAAAGGACAAACGCACTCGGGATCTCATAATCGGAAAGCGCGCTCTCTACCAATCTTGCCACACCACATCCACGGTTAAGGAACGGTTAATTTTGTTCTGTCTTTCTTCCTTCTTACCTCTTCCTCCTGCTGCTTCTGGGCAGCTTCTGCCTGGTCCTCGGCCCCGCCCCCGCCCCCTGCAGCTTCCTCGGGTTCCATGACCGGAACGGGGTCTGGCTTCTCCGCCTCTGGAACCAGGGGGGACGTAGGCACTGCCTCCAGCTTGGCCGGTTCCGTTGATTCACTCTCGGGGGGATCATCTAACGACACCTCCGTCCCACCACCTAGAAAAACAAGATGAACATGAAGAAATCAACATTTGAAATCTTCACGATAATCTTAAAAACTAGCATTAAAGTGATGGTTGAGTTTTGGTATAGAGGGCGCTACACAAAATAATTTTTTAGTGAAATAACAGAATAAACTTTATTTGATCAAAATTGGTTCAGAAATGGCTGAAATATCCATAAACATAACCATTTGTAAAGGTATACAAAATTACAAATGACTAAGTAAAAAGCCCGTTATCATTTAAAAAGAGCCATTAAAACTTAAGAGGGCGCTCTCTAAAAAGGCATTGGTTTCAACTATTTTCATACAAAATTATGCATGTGATGTTTTATTGAAATAATGATTAAGGGCAGGTCCAAGCTAATGTCCCCCTTGATGGTGAAAATTCATCTTCATTTTAGCTTTACAAATTTGGTATCATTTCAAAGCTAAAAGTCTGAAGTTTAGATTTTTAGTACAGAAATTTGCATAATATGCATATTTAACGAGTAGTGAGCATCTAATTTGCATATTTCAAATATTAGCGTGACGTACGGGACATTGTATTTCTATTTTGTATTTTTATTTTATCAATCAAGCTTTAATTTCATATATGGGGACTAGTAAAACTAATCGCTAGCAATAGTTGACCAAATTTTTAAGTGTCAAAATTAATTAATTATGCTAATAAGGGCGTGTCCAAACTGCAATGTCCCGTACGTCACAAAAATGAACACCTTTTTTTATATTTCAGTATGAAACACTTAATTTTTTTCTTTCATATTTTGTGAAGTTCTAATTTATCATACTCTTGACTGGCTAGCTAAGTTTTATGAAAACAGCATTTTTCGTTTTGATTTTATTAGCTAATTAAGACATGTGACGTACGGGACAAAAGTGTGACGTACGGGACATTTTCAGTGTTAAAGCAATGGCAAGCCAGGTGAAAATTATTTGTTTTGTGTTTTACCACTGATTATCATAATAATTCTTGCTTAGATACTCTTAAAAATTTCAGAATAAATAGGTCTTACCTTTAGGAGTTACCTCTAAAAGTAATTACATAATTACCACATCATACTTCGTGTTATAGCTACATACTGATGAAAATGTGTCTGGAGGGGGAAATTTGAAATACCTCATAATTACCTTTAAATAATTATCTAAAATACTAGACAGTCAATTTGAGTAGGGAAACTGCATGTCAATGAAGGAAATATAGTATTACATTGGTTCAGTACACCGAGACCTTCCAAACAGGTTCAAAAACTGCAAGAAAGTGCTAAAAAGGCACAAAATATTTTTAGTTTTTCTTCTAAATAGTCCCATGTGTAGGATTTCATGTAAGTTGCCAAATTTATGATGATTCTGTTTAATTTTCTCATATTCAAATCTTTTTTGTCAATATTGAAAGTAATTTACATCAGATAGATGTATCCCACATCTTTTGAAGCCAAATAAAATATTAATTCTTAATTAGTAATTAGCATAATTAATGCAAATTATCGGATTTCAGAGCTTCAATTTGTTAAAGTCTTATTATAATGTATTGCGGAAGCTGTTTTTGAGTTTTAAATCATCACAATATTGAATAAATACAATAAGAACAAATATATTGCAAAATGGACTAGTGCTGTAACTGACCTTGATGATCGGATCGTTTGATCTGATCGGCAAAATTTGATCGATGAAAATCGGATCGCAGCAATCGGATCGGATCGGTAAAAAAATAAATAAATAAATAAATCTTTTTTTTTTTTCTTTGGAAAATGATCCCTAAAAACATATTTTGGGAATATAAATTAATACCAAAGCAACATATATCCATATTAATAAGCCCAAGGTAATCTTGTACGGGTATGCTTTCATTTCAAACTGATTACCTCTTCCTTTACAAAATTAATCACGCCAATTCTGAGCTTAGTCCCATGTGATCAATTTGGCGTAACCTTTCAGAATCACATGGGACTAAGCTCAGAATCGGCGCGAAATTTTGTGAAAGGAGAGGTAATCAGTTTTAAATGAAAGCATAACCATACAAGATTACCTTGGGCTTATTCATATGGATATAATATGTTGCTTTGGTATTAATTTATATTCCCAAAATATGTTTTTGGGGGATCTTTTTTTTTTTTTTTTTTTTTTTTTTTCCGATCCGATTTTTTTTCCGATTTTTTCGGAAATCGGCAAAAATGATCCGATCAACCATGATCGGATCGGGATCGGCATGCCGATCCGATGATCGGTTACAGCATTAAAATGGACTCAAAGATTTAAAAATAAAAGCAGGAAAATGACAAATAAAACATGAGGGAAAAATGTCCCGTACGTCACACGCATACCTATTTTCTTTCATTAATTATCATGGGATAAAAGGTCATAATTTTTTTGTTTTTTTTGCAGTGCATATATTAATGGTTACTAAATGCATATATCAGGAATAAGTTGTTATCTGCCATGTAGATTCAGAGAGTTTTCACAATACACATTTTTTTTTTTAAGTCATAATTTCTCTGGTCCCGTACGTCACGCTGCATATTTATTAGCATAATTAAATTTTAACGAGCATTTTTTTTGCATTTTAGGAAGGGACTACAAGTAGCTTTCCAAAGCACCAAAAAGATTCCAGATCATAGCTCCTTCCTTTGAATAATATTCAATTGAAAGCTGTGAATGTCCCATACGTCACAAGTCAAATAGCTTGGACCTGCCCTTAAATAGAGAGATCATCAACAACTATTTAAAAAATGCTTTTGAACATTTTTGAAAAAGTGCAAGCATTTTTTTTTTTTTTTTTTTTAAATTCACCTAATTATTTGGGCCCCAAATAATTATAGGTTCAAATATATTTATTGATATATTTCAGCCGTTTCTGGGCCGATTTTGACCAAATAAAGATTATTCTGCCATTAAAATTGCATGTTCTCGCAAATTCGACACTCAGTTTTTCATTACCTCACAAAAAAAATTGTGATGAGCAGCCAAAACTAAACTCAACTACCCCTTTAAATAGTTGTTGAATATCTCTCTATCTAATCACTATTTCAACAAAACATCACATGCACAACATTTTATTTAAAATGGTTGAAACCAATGAGTTTTTAGAGAGCGCCCTCTTGAGTTTTAAAGGCTCTTTTTTTAATGATGACAGGCTTTTCAATAGTCCTTTGTAATTTTGTATTCCTTTCTAGCATGGTGGAGTTATAACTATTAGTTTGTAATGTAATGGTGCAGATTTTGGTTACTACAATGCAGTTTGACCAAAACTGTACTCTCTTTACCAAAACTCAACTATCCCTTTAAAATGAAGCAATACAAATTTGAAATTATAACATTGAAAACTAGAACAATAAGCTTTGAAATCTATTTTATAATCTAGGTAAACTAGGTAAACAGTGTTCGTTTTCTTTCAAACTTTCACAAATCTTTCAATTGTATTTTACAATGATATTGATATAGGATTGAAGTCTCAAATGTCATTTTGTGCAATATCTGACACTTTACAGGTATCACTTTAATTTAAAATTTCATTTCAACAATAATATTCAATTTGGATGTTCCTAACATATTCATTATTTTATAATTTATTTGTTTTTATCCTGTTTCCCTACGAGTTTTTTAAATCCCCATAGACTTTGTACACAACCCACCCGGTTCCCGTAGCCATGGGGTTAATGTCTCTACATTCTGGATAAAGCTTCATGCTCAGGAGTTTCTATAAATGCGTTCCGATTGCAAACATATGTGTAAGAAATAGAGATCATTTAATGCTATTTGGTATTAACTGTTTCCCTTGTATTCAGAGCTAACTTACCTGCAAAAAGATCATCATCTTCCTCAAGTCCAGCATTTTCACTTGGCTCACTTGGTTCACTTGGCTCCTGCAAAACAATCATTTTAAATAACTAATTATACATGGAATGGAACCATTGGTTTGGATGGTGCAATACAAAACGTGCACTTTGTGCATCACTCAACAGAGTGTCTCAGTGCCACGGAATGTACTCAAAATTAGGCCTGGGATGAATGTTTGTATATCCTAACAGATAATTAGAATAGCTAAACAGCTGTTGATATTTGAATATCACTCTTTTTTACTAACCGGATATCTGAATACTACATTTCTTTTTTTGTTAGCATTCTTTTATCCAGATAGTTACGGTCTTTTTATATGTTAAATATATTTGTAAATATGTTTTATGTATATTTAATCAAGTATTTGAATTATCACCAGATTGAAGGCATTTTTTAGTGTTTTGTAATATTTAAAACATCAATGTATATTAGTAGGATTTTTCCAGAATTCCGTTACCATTCAAAAAAACATTTTGACTTTTACGATAGCTGCAGTGCAGAGGTTTTTAGTAACATTAACTAATGATTTGGATATATCGGGTTTATCCGAATACCTTTCTGGTCGAAAATTCAGATAGCAAAAAAGGTATTCGTCCCAGGCCTACTCAAAATGGTCCTCAAAATGCTGCAATGCAAAATGCTAAAAAACAAAAATGATGTGCATTTTGCATTCCAGCTGCAGTATGTGCAATTATACTGTAGGTATTGCTCCTGTGCCATCAGGGCCCAATTGCAGAAAGAGTTGCAATCAATTGTTGCAATTAATTGCAAATCAGAAAATATGCACATTTGAACCAATCAGATTTGCACGTTTAGTCACATGCAGGACTCACATGATCGAACTTGAAATTAATTGAAAATTTACAATTGATTCTAAGCCTGGGGCCCGGAAGAAAAAAACCCGGCCCGGACCGGCCCGGAAGTTGCTTCAGATTTTTTGCCGGGTCCCGGACCGGCCCGGAACCCGGTAAAAACTCATCAGAATAAATGCTGTTTACATCATCTCTCTGAAGTACAATTTGGGCTTACAATAGGCTGTATTGGCATCGTTGAAATGGCTTTGATTTGAAGCTATTGACGCTTCTATTTTGTGATGAATCGGCATGTTTACGATGTTATTTTTTACTAGTTTGACAACGGGAAAAGTTAAACTCGCGCTCATGACGGAAATTTCAGAATTACGACGAGTTTTTGATGCATGCCACGTTTTCGCTTCATTTTGAGGACGCAATCGTTGAAATCACAGCACTTATTTCGACCTATTTATCGTCTGTTTGAAGTATTAAATTTCAGAATTACGACGAGTTTTTGATTGACTTATATTCGTAACGTTTTCGCTTCATTTTGAGGACGCAATCGTTGAAATCACGGCACTTATTTCGACTTATTTATCGTCTGTTTGAAGTATTAAATTTCAGAATTACGACGAGTTTTTGATTGACTTATATTCGTAACGTTTTCGCTTCATTTTGAGGACGCAATCGTTGAAATCACGGCACTTATTTCGACTTATTTATCGTCCGTTTGAATTATTAAATTTCAGAATTACGACGAGTTTTTGATTGACTTATATTCGTAACGTTTTCGCTCAATTTTTTAGGACGCAATCAGTAAAATCACAGCACTTCCTTCGACTGAGTTATCGTCCGTTTGAATCATTGAATTAAAAATTAAAAATGCATCATGCATGCCACGTTTTCGCTTCATTTTGAGGACGCAATCGTTGAAATCACGGCACTTATTTCGACTTATTTATCGTCTGTTTGAAGTATTAAATTTCAGAATTACGACGAGTTTTTGATTGACTTATATTCGTAACGTTTTCGCTTCATTTTGAGGACGCAATCGTTGAAATCACGGCACTTATTTCGACTTATTTATCGTCCGTTTGAATTATTAAATTTCAGAATTACGACGAGTTTTTGATTGACTTATATTCGTAACGTTTTCGCTTCATTTTGAGGACGCAATCGTTGAAATCACGGCACTTATTTCGACCTATTTATCGTCTGTTTGAATTATTAAATTTCAGAATTACGACGAGTTTTTGATTGACTTATATTCGTAACGTTTTCGCTTCATTTTGAGGACGCAATCGTTGAAATCACGGCACTTATTTCGACTTATTTATCTTCTGTTTGAATTATTAAATTTCAGAATTACGACGAGTTTTTGATTGACTTATATTCGTAACGTTTTCGCTCAATTTTTTAGGACGAAATCGGTAAAACCACAGCACTTCCTTCGACTGAATTAAAAATTAAAAATGCATGCCACGTACAATGTTGTATTTCATACTTATTAATCTTTATTTTGTTTGTTTGCAAATTATATGTTTGCTATAATCAATGCTATTATGGAACGATGATGGATATGCAAGTTGAATTTGTGAATAAAGATTCTGATTCTGGTGATATGATTTGGTGGAAGAAAAGTAAAGACGATTGTGGCCAAGAACTAAATGTATGTCGTGTGCGTAGAGTGATGATTATTATTGAATAAATCGATGGCATTCCTCAGGCTACTGTGTGTGTGCGTGTGCATGTGTGAATCGGGGCATCTGCTTCGAAGCGTGTTTGTTTTTTTCTTCCCGCCGACTAGTTATGCGGACGTTAGGGAAAGCCGGTTAAGCCGCCATGTGCGAGTACCCCGTTTTAATACGAGGTGCGAGTCGCGATGTTTGCGACTATGAGAATAATGGAATAATGCTTCAAAGATCAAGTTGATTGTAATGTGTTTCGAACTTTATATAGCATGAAAGGTGATTTATGGACATATTGAAACGAAAATGCAATCACGATTCCTTTTTTAAAAGAAAAAATCGCCCTATAGCATTGCCGTATATTTTGTAAAGTATACTATTTTTAGTTTGCCCAAGTGACTTGGACTTGAATTCCTCTTTATATAAATAGTTGAACATTAATATTTGTGATGAACGTTACGGGTTAAACATGAAGCGAACACCTTACGAATATTAGTTAATCAAATCTAATAATTCAAACAGACGTTTAGACATGAGTCGCTACAAGAAAATGGTGCTTAAAATATCTGAAACATCAACATTATCAAATATATGATAATTTCATGTGATAAGTTACTGAGGTCCGAAGAAATACGTTTTCGCGTATTTTGAGAACGCAATCGGTATAATTTTGGCATTTATTTCGACCCATTTATCGTCTGTCGGACTTATTAAATAAGCATACTTACGATGATAATTTTTTATTGACTAATATTCGTAATGTTTTCGCTTCATTTTGATAACGTAAACGGTAAAATCACGGCATTTATGTCGACTCATGTATCGTTTTCATCATCGCAAAATAAGAGCAGGCAATATCAAAATTATTGCCTATAAATCGATGTCAAACTAATCTGGAATATCGTTATCATCTTCTTGAAATTAGCGAACAAAATTACGATAATAATGCGCTTCGAGAATATGACGCAAAAAAAATATGAAACATCGTTTTCATCATCGCAAAAAGAAGAGCAGGCAATATCAAAATGATTGCCGATAAAGCGATGTCAAACTAATCTGGAATATCGTTATCATCTTCTTGTAATTAGTGAACAAAGTTACGATGATGCGCTTCGAGATTATGATGCAAAATAAATCTGAAACATTGATTTCATCATTGCAAAATAAGAGCAGGCAATATCAAAATGATTGCCGATAAAGCGATGTCAAACTAATCTAGAATATCGTTATCTTCTTGTAATTAGCAAACAAAGTTACGATGATGCGCTTCAAGATTATGACACAAAATAAATCTGAAACATCCGATTTCATCATCGCAAAATAAGAGCAGGCAATATCAAAATGATTGCCGATACAGCGATATCAAACTAATCTAGAAAATCGTTATCATCTTCGTGAAATTAGCGAACAAAGTTACGATAATGCGCTTCGAGAATATGATGCAAAATAAATCTGAAACTTTGTTTTCATCATTGCAAAACAAGAGTAGGCAATATCAAAATGATTGCCGATAAAGCGATGTCAAACTAATCTGGAATATCGTTATCATCTTCTTGAAATTAGCGAACAAAGTTACGATAATGCGCTTCGAGAATATGACGAAAAATAAATCTGAAACTTCGTTTTCATCATCGCAAAATAAGAGCAGGCAATATCAAAATGATTGCCGATACAGCGATGTCAAACTAATCTAGAAAATCGTTATCTTCGTGAAATTAGCGAACAAAGTTACGATAATGCGCTTCGAGAACACCCTAAGACCAATGCCATATAGAAAGCACAGTAAACAAATTTGTGAGATTTACCAAAAATGTAAAACTATCTCTAGCTATAATAAAGTATTATCTCACCAAATGAATCAACTGTGGATAGTAGGAGGGTAGAATTAAACACAATTTGAAACTTACATTGAGCCTTTTGATGTATAAAGTACTTTTAATTCCTATTTGAGAATTGTGATCTTTAGAAATACTGCAATGGATCTGATCCAATCTGATTATCTGTGCCAGAGCTGGTACTGCCCTCTAAATGCAAAAGTAGACCAGTTGTTTACATGTTTAGGCTTATGCCCAGTAACATTCTTAAATTCCTACTGAAACTGCAGAACAGTGGTACAAAAAAACTTCAATGACAAGGTGACTGAAAGGATCTTACATCTGTGTCCATTGTCTGTGAATGTGTGAATTGACTGCCTGGCCATAGGCCCTGGTTTAGCTTTTGTATAAGTGTTACAAAGAATGTAGGTCAATCTGTGACTATAAAGAATTCTTAAATCTTTACAGTCAGCTTTGATTCTACTTATAAGATTAACATGGTCATAAATTAAGCCTTCATTCAATCATGACCATGTTAATCTTATAGATAGTTCAAAGTTTGTAAGAATTCTTTAGAGTGAAGACATGCTATAATTGTTTGTTGAACAAAGCCATATTATGCTATTACAGCCATAACACAGCATCAAATTGATAGTGTGAAAAACATCTAGTTTAAGGCTAGGCAGACAGGGGATTTCCTCAGTGTTTACTGGGACAATGAGGGCAGCTGACTATCAGGCTTTTTTACCAGGCAATGGAGTAAGGGGTTAATGCAGTATATGCAGTTAACCTCTTGTCTTGTAGGGGTGCTTCGAGAATATGACACAAAATAAATCTGAAACATCCGATTTCATCATCGCAAAATAAGAGCAGGCAATATCAAAATGATTGCCGATACAGCGATATCAAACTAATCTAGAAAATCGTTATCATCTTCTTGAAATTAGCGAACAAAGTTACGATAATGCGCTTCAAGAATATGACGCAAAATAAATCTGAAACTTCGTTTTCATCATCGCAAAATAAGAGCAGGCAATATCAAAATGATTGCCGATAAAGCGATGTCAAACTAATCTGGAATATCGTTATCATCTTCTTGAAATAAGCGAACAAAGTTACGATAATGCGCTTCGAGTATATGACGCAAAAAAAATATGAAACATCGTTTTCATCATCGCAAAATAAGAGCGGGCAATATCAAAATGATTGCTGATAAAACGATGTCAAACTTATCTGGAACATCGTTATCATCTTCTCAAAATTAGCAAACAAAGTTACGATATGGTATGCTGAAAAAACTTTGATATGCCCAAGAGAAAATGATACCCAAAAAGCCCCCAAATATCTGAAACGGAACTTCATCGAATTGTCGACAAATCCCGATTTAAAAATCAACTTATTTAGCAGATATCCGAAATGTTTTGACGTTGTTTTGGTCCCGTTTTCCACTTACAAAAACTGCGAAAGAAACTGGAATAAGTGTGTCATTCAAACGGGAATATAACTTTTCCAAAACACATGTTTTTTACCGGGTTTTTTTCCCCGGGTTTTGGCAATCGTCTCTCCAACCCGGAACCCGGCCCAGCCCGGCCGGGAAGCCAAACCCGGCGGGTTTGGCCCGGCAATCCGGGCCGGGCCCCAGGCTTAATTGATTCCAACTCATTCTGCATCAGGCCCAGAGAAGTCTGTGGGGGCAAGGCAAGCAAAGGGTTCGAGCACAAGCAAACGATTGCACTAAGTAGTTCAACTATCATTTATACTCGTAGAAATCCATCAACATTGTCATATTCAACATAAATTACTTGAAGCTCTAATTTACATGCTTCTCTTGTACCCCGTTCTTTGGGCATTCTCTTCGAAGACGTGCCCACGATCACGATTTGGTATGCCGTATGCATGACTAAACCAACCCATGCTCTATGCAATTTGTATAGCGCATCGGTTCTTTTAATCATGCCTGCCAAGTCGTGAGTCGTGGGCACGTCTTCGAAGAGAATGCCGTTCTTTAGCTTAATAAATTATGGTAACCTTGAATGCAAAGAATAAAATGGGGGTGAATTTTGTTTGTAAGCTGTCCGTAACGCTTTTTCGATTGTAAAAAAGTATCAAAATCCAGATGCATCTGTATATGAATCGTAAAAATAATCTGAATGTGGATACTTCGCGCGAAACGATCAGGATAAAATCGGACATAAATTTTCTCTTTTTCACTTGAGTTGGTAAACCGTAAAACGTTGTTTGTTTTCTCTATGAAAATATCAGTCATGATGCAGAAGACAGAACCTTCCAACAATGTCAATGTCAATGACGTTCAAACTTCAATAACATAATGTCAATAAATTATTATTAATAATTTAGAATTAGAATATTTATAATTATTGTTAAAAATGATTGAACTTGAAGTTGAATGAACTTATGAAGTTCATCACTTTTGGATAAATCTCATCAGTCATGAACGTAAATCGTAATGCCTAGATCACTTTGTCTTTGAAGTATTAAACCAATTAAAGCAAAATTTGCTAATTTTCATGTTACTGAGTGACTCACACATAGTATTAGTATTAACTGCACAGAATGACGCACAGCCACCACACGGCATGCACATACCAGACACAGTCCATGCCACGCACAGCCGCTGCAGCCACGGCCCACAGAGCTGAGAGACACTCAGTCGATCACACAAGTGGATCGCTGTGTACAACTCCAATGGACAATCGGACGAATACATTGAAACCTGTTGAAAGTCTCTAGAAAATTACATTATCACTTACATTTTGTATCAGAAACATTAGCAAATTGTTCATGTATGTAAGCGAGATAATTTCTACTATACCTTCAGAGGGCCATCGATCTTTTCTTCACTTTTTTCTTCGTCTTCAAAAAGGGGAGGAGGTTCCCGTTCGTCGGCCATGTTGCTCACCACTTGGAGTCATTTGTTGTCTTCATTCAAGTCGTTCATAATATTAATATTTAGAGAGATCAATACTTTAGCAGCTTGACAAGAGTATTTAAGAAAACGTAGTTCATTATTTGTCAAGTATTGAAAATCAATTCAAGCTGAAATTAGCACTTAGCAGTACTGGTAAATGTGTTCGTATAGCAGAAGTATAAATCAGAGGTTGTGTGAGGAAAGCCAAACCCCGGGGGGGGGGGGGGGGGGGGGGGCGGGGTACTCAGATTATAGTCGGACCGGGGTGTGCGGCTGAGACCTTAGTCCAGTTTGGACTGTGGCGAATTTATTTTATCCCTGCCCGCTAGTAGCTTCAAACCCCACTAACCTGTCTTTCCGGGGTCTTTCCCCACTAGTCTGGCAGCCAAGAGGGGTTAGACAGATTAGTGGGGTAAGACAGGTTAGAGGGGTTTGAAGCGGACAGGGATACAATGAATTCACCACAGTCCAAACTGGGCTATTGAGACCTCCGAACCCATACCCACATCCAAGCCTTGACAAGGGTCCTTTTGCTGTAAATAGGTACCCATATCCATGTCTAAGGATTTGTGTAAAAAATGGACCCATGTCTAAGGATTTTTTTTGAAAAATGGACCCATGTCTGAGGATTTTTATGTAAAAAAATGGACCCCAGTGTCTATGGATTTTTGGTGAAAAATGGACCCATGTCTGAGGATTTCGAGCTTTAAATATTACATTTGTTTGCTGTAATATAATACAATGGCCAATCATTTTGAAGTTTCTTAATACAATTCTTTATTATAAGTTAACTGTACCATACTACAGGGGTGGCACAAGGGTATTTTCTTAAGGAGGGCGAAATTGTATACTTTGAGGGTGCGAAGCACCCGAGCGAGGAAGCTTGAAAATGTCAACAATTTCACATCGGAAAATGCCATTTGTTCCAATATTGTTGTAAGGGTATATTCGTTTTGATGTCTTATAATATGGCGTTAATTAGGGTACACCCGAGGTTGTGAAATAGTATGTATGCGAGCGAGGAGCGAGCTTGAAAATGTTACCAATTTCACAGCGGAAAATTGCCATTTGTTTCAATATTATTGCATGGGTATATTCCAGGGGCGTCGATCACGGGGGTGGTGGGGGGGGGGGGGGGTGGGGGGGATATATCCCCACCCCCAATATTTGAGGTGGGGGGGGGGGTGGCCTGTATTATCATCCCCCCAATATTTGGGAGTGTAACAAAATATATAGTTTTTTATATCGTATGTCTTATGTTAGAAAGTCCTTACTCATTCCTCCATAAGCAAAAGAAGTGCGATCCGCCCTTTGGTTTTCTGCAAACTTGATTTCATTAATTGTGTTTATCTATAACACGGTAACTCAGAAACAAGTTTATAAAACGTGAAATTGATGCCTTAGGTATGCTCCAGATTGCACAATTTCAAGCCCCAAAATGCAAAAGCTTCCTACCGTGGGAGGGGGACACCCCCCTCCCACACCCACCCCCACCCCCCAGGCGCGGATCCGACGGGGGGGGGGGGGGGGTTAGAGGGTTTAACCCCCCCTTGGGCTGCCAAGTGAAAATATCATTGTGTCCAGACCCACACAGTATCCGTATCGTCATTGGGTCAACCCCCCCCCCCCCCCCCCTTAGCAAAATAGCCCCCCAAAAATCGCCTCGCCGCTACGCGGCTCGTGGACGATGCTCCGCATCGTCATTGGGTCAAACTCCCCCCCCCCCCCCCCTTAGCAAAATAGCCAAAACAAATCGCTTCGCGGCTCGTGGACGATGCTCCGCATCGTCATTGGGTCCAATTAAAAAATTAAAATCTATTACTGCCTGAATTGAAAAGACTAAACTAAAGGGAAAAGAATACGCCTATCCTTGAAGCCTTATTAAAGTCGGGCATTCACTCAGAGAGTTAATTGTTATAATAATGTATTATCATAATCATATCATTAAAACAAAAATTGCACAATTTAAACATTGTTTTATATGGGACTCGAAGGGCTGGGAGAGGGGAGCAAACGTCATGTCCGGAGAAACATGTGAGACAATACGAGTAAGAGTTAAAAAAAGAAAGAAAAAAGTAGGAACATCAAAGAAAACCTCATTTCAATCATCCACAAAACGTACCCCATCCTAAAAAACAACAAAATAATAAAGAGATAACCCCAGCACAAATAAGGGGGCACATTACGGTGCCCTGTTTATTTTTTACCATGATGCCCACTATTTAATTGCGTACATAACATAACAATTTGACTACATGGGTCAATTCCCGTTGCCATGGTTACCATAGCTTGTTTTTTTTTTTATAATAAGGGGGTCCCCGGCATGTCCCCCCCCCCCCCCCCCCCCCCCGCCCCCCACCCCGTATCTGGGAACGCGAGCTTACAGCCAGAAAGTAACTCAACAAAATGCAATTATGAATTTCATTATAACTTTAGGTGACAAACAACTCATGTCGAGCTGCTAATTACTCTTTTTGGGGGGAGAATTTTTTGGGGGAAAATGTTAGAGATTATTTGAAATGTGAAACATTGAATAGACATCAAGTGACACACCAAGTTGTAAAATTACTTGGTGCGAAGTGCGCTAGGGTCGAGGCGGTTGTGGGACATGACGTGCGTGCGATCGATTGTATGTTGTTTTGAGATCTTTGTTTTGGATGGCCGGTGGTGCATGCATCATCTGATCGTGCGATGAGGCATCCATCTACAAAACAACATAAGAAAAGTAGAAAACTAACTTCAGACTTTTCTAGACAGTTTGTAAGTATTCACATCATATATTTAAATAAAGGGCAGTACAGTTAGAACTTGGTATTAGTCGCTAAAACGTGTAATGTAGCTAGACCATTTTTACACTCGTTACCATACTGTTGTGTTGTGTGATGTGTCGCCTGCAATGCATATACAACGCATAGCTGGCGTGTATTGTCGACACGCCAACATTATCATTGTCTACGTACTCTTTGCGACCAGGAAATTGTGTTAATGGACGTGTGTAAATGGACCATTTATTATTTTGTATAAATTAATTATGTGGGATTGTGGGAGAGCTGCCAAGTCTTCCTGATTTCGCAGAAGACTTCCAGAAAATAGACTAAGATTACTGCATCGGATCGGATAGCCAATCGATCCTCCTGTTCACACAGTGACATAGCCATAGGTGAATTAGCATTGGTTATATTAATGTCGCTAGATTTGAGTTACATGTTGAATCTCCAATGGAAAACACTCGCCTTATTTCATGATTAAAACACTATCGGAAACTGTATTTGTTGTCCATTAATAAAGTCAAACTACTTAACCTAACCAGGCGCCGTACGTAGTACGGCGCCTGGCATACTGAGGTGTGTATACCGTGATGGTAACACTTGATAGGCTTTAACGGCAAACACACTTATAAAAAATATATATATATCATACTTTAAATAACATATCTCGGTTCATACTTACAAATTATGTTATGCATGGACATCAATGATCCAAATTGCAAAACGTCTGATGCTCCATTCGTTTGATTTATCCTGAAATTTACTATAAAACTGGCAAGATTACAGAAGTGACGAAAATGGTATCCGAATTTGTTCGCTGCATGCAATATCAGGTGATCAAAAACTTGTCGGCGGTACATACAGTCCCTGGCTTATTGTAATATCAACCGATCGCCCCGCGCATGCGCTATGCATTGCCGACGAGTTTTCGGTCACCTGACAATGCATGCAGCGAACAAAGACGAAGGAAATAACAGTCATCATCATCATCATCATCAATTTGAGGTAAGTTATCATTCTTTTGCAACAAATTAAATAGCATGCAAGCTAGGTTGAAGGTTTAATTCATGTCTAGAACAAAAAAAAAAAAATAATAATAGATGTAAAGTTGTTGAAACCACCCGTCGCAAAATTTTCACCAAATTTGTTAACGTCTCGTCTTCACAGCGCCGTCCTACGGACGGCGCTGATCACAGTTACAAACTACTATGCTTACCAAATATGCTGTTGTATTGTCCTTTGAAATCCGAATCGTAACATTTGAGCTCCTTTTCTCTGGAAAAAAATTAGTAGTTGCTGCACACTCTGAAACGTAACACAAAGTATGGACCCGAAGCGTGCACGCCCACCCCGCGCTATAAAATCCCATCGCAAAGAAGATCGGTCTCTCATAGAATAACACGTGTTTCGTCGCGGCGGCGAGCAAGGCAGGCGCATCGTATATCGATGGGCAGGCGAAGCGAACACTCCGGGATCGAGAGCACAAACGGACGCGTCTGAATACTCATGCACGTATTCAAGAGCAAGCTTCCTGCGCGATTTCTTGTCGGTAGATGGCATCAGCTAGGTATGTCGATGCTAACGCACTTTCCTATATGTTGCGTGTAAATGGTCCAGTTAACTGGACCAATTTACTAGTAGATGTGCTCCTGATCCTGATTATCAAAAAGATATTGTCATATTTTAGGGTGTATAAGTAAACATAACTAACTATAAATGCATTTATAAATTATATTTATAGATAAGAATAAGAATTAAGATCAGTGAAGATATATCTTCCCGATTTCTGATGCGATTCCTGATTGTTGAATTCCAATGTTGGTGGCTCTCACATCTTCTAAAGTTGATATGTTGTAGCAAAGCCATACAGGCCATTTGAACATTTACTATTGCGCAATCCAATTCCCGTTCAGCAGTTGATCGTTGTGTTTATTAAGGAAGCCTCGCTGTGGAAAACAGACTGGAAATAATTGTTGTTTTTTCTACATCTGGTGGTCTTCAAAACAAAAGAGTTGGTAATTATTATCAAATTATTATATGACTTGTGGATCACAGTATAGGGATAGTTTTGGTCGAACTGAATTTTAGTACCCAAAACCTGCACCATTTCATTACTTACAAACTATACAAACTAATAATATAACTCCACCATGCTCGAAAGTTATACAAAATTACGAACAATTACTCAAAAAGAGCCGTTAAAACACAAGAGTCTAGAGGGCGCTCTCTAAAAACGCATTGGTTTCAACTTTCAACAATTTCTATAAAAAAATTGTGCATTAATGAGATGTTTTGTTAAAATAATGATTAAATAGAGAGAGATATCAACAACTTGAACTATTTAAAAACCTCTTTTGTAAATTTTTGAAAAGTGTTTAAAATTTATAAGCATTTTTTTTTTCAAAGGCATATTATTGTGAGGCCCACGATCCTGCCCATAATAATTACAAATGGTTATATTTATGGATATTTCAGCCGTCTCTGAACCGATTTTGATCAAACAAAGTTGATTCTGTCTACTGCTGTAACTGACCTTGATAATCGGATCGAAATTGGATCGGAAATCGGTAAAAAAATCGGCAAAAAAAAAAAAAAATCATCCCAACAAAAACATTTTGTGAAAATTTATGAATACCAAAGCAACATATATCCATATGTAACCTTTCAGAATTGCCAGCGAGTAATTTTGTAAAAAGGAGAGGTAATCAGTTTGAAATGAAAGCATACCCATACAAGATTACCTTGGGCTTATTCATATGGATATAATTATGTTGCTTTGGTATTCATTTATTTTCCCAAAATATGTTTTTTGGGAACCTTTTTTTTTTTTTTTTTTTTTTTTTTTTTTGCCGATCTTCCAATTTTTCTGCATGATCGGAAATCGGCAGAAACGATCTCGATCAGGCATGATCGGATCGGGATCGTATGCCGATCCGGTGATCGGTTACAGCACTAATTCTGTCATTAAAATTGTGTGCTCTTCCAAATTTTACACTTACATGTATTTTTTCATTACCTCACAACAAAATTATTTCTTGAAGCACCCTCTAATACCTAAACTGAACTACCCCTTTAAAGGAGAATTCTGGACGATTTTAAAACAAATACAGTATATTGGAAATAAATCTAGGGATGTGCTTGAATATTTTCAAAATTTGACTCACTTTGGTTGATTTCTAAGAGATTTTTCTAATGTCATTAACTCTGAGGAAATAATTAAATTTACCCACACACAATCATGAGACCCTTACGTAGCACCCTCACTTTGCTCAATTTCTTGAGTAGGCTTGAATCCGGTGCCACTACATTGTGATCACTGCATGTGTCATTCATAATAGCCGGTCATGCAGAGCCAGCAAATTCAATAACCACGTTTAAAGAACTGTGTGTCTATTCAAATTCCAATGAAAGCCAAACGTGTTACAATATCGGGCAGGCAAGTATTTTCAAACGGTTCAACAATGCAGTAATGCTCAAAGGCACGGTCAGTGGCGCAGCGTGGACTAAACTATTCATGATCGAGCATTGTATTGGTCTGATCAAAAGAACACATTCGCTGCAGTGTAAAAACATAGATAGGCGCATAGTGAGGGTCGCACGTCACAAATTGGTGCATTGTGGGATAGAACAAGCTCTCTCGCGAATTTGTGTCATTAGAATTTCAAAACCAATTATAAGAACCCACAATCATACTTTTTTTCATACAAAATTGTGTTTATTGAACTAGAATATCTGTCTTTCAATCAGTAAAAGCTTGAAATCGTATGGAAGTCCACTTTAACAAACAAACAAAAATTAATTATTTGCTGGTAAATGGAGGGAGGAATCAGCCAACAAAAAAAAAATTTGTACCAGAATCCATTTCTTAACTTAAATTGTTTGCGATACAGGAGATGGAAATGTTATCTTCATTATCCAGAGTTGATTTAGTTCAGATGGGCAAAATTCTGGAGATATCTGGCTTTATCTGCAATTTTTTAGTAACAGAGCTGTAATAGAAAGATTTTAGAGCGTGAAATTGCAGATGAGCACTGTATATATATGTCACCGACTAAACACGTACGTTTACTCGGTATTTGAAGGGGAATTTACACTTTAAATAAACTAAATAATGGAAGGACAAATTAACTAAACTAAAGGCTAGGTAACAAAGATTGAGTGGGAAAGAACGAGACTAATTGGAGTTGTTTCTTATTATAACATAATTGAAAGTTTAATTAAAATATACCACAACGCAACAACTCAACAATGTCTTCGCAGAAGCAGGTCAATCTATGATACGATCACAGCAACTACGATGCGGTGTTCGAGTTTGGCTGGCGACGAATCCATAAATGTGATGGATAAGTTGATGATAGTTGACGATTCAGTTTATTTATGAGTCTGTTCGAAATTACGCCCACTTCTTTTTACAGCAAAATATCGGAATGATTATAAAAGAACAAATTTGTTATTAATAAGCGCAAATATTATTTTACTGCGTAAACGCTTAATCACGGCGCATATCCCATAAACGCGCGTTACGTAATAATGTTAAATTAATGACGTAACAACGCCTAACTGTATACAATAAAAATCATAAAGTAAATCATTCAATAAATAAATATAAAAATGGACAAGTCCATTTGTTGCTATAATATATACTTACAGCGCGAATGTGCTACTGCACACTGTACATTGGCAATTTCATGCTCTGAAATCGTTCGGACTATCTCGGCCTGTGTTTAAAAAGTGCTGAGTATTAAGGGATCTAGTATCTTTGTTACATATGTCCAAAAAGTGATGAATGGTTGATAAAATTTGTATTTTTGTGATCTGGTACTAATGCCTAGGTCACACACGATTCTTCTACCTACGGCAGAACTTTCTATGAATTTAGGAAGTTGGAAATTGGAATTTAGTATTGTATAATGTGTGCAGTAGCTTTGTGTAGTGCACATATTTGCTGGGGCACATGCAATGATTTTGGGAGTAATAGCCCGACTTTTGAAGAGTTTAGGGAGAATCTTGCTGGCTAAGTAAACCCATGGTATTGAACTCATTCATTTGTGCTTTTTTTTTTATAGGAACCGTGTATAAAACGGCTGGGGAGGCCTCAAGCAAGATGGAAGCCTTGATATCAAGCGATGGCACCCAGATATTTGCGCGCATAAAAACTAACCAAAGTCCTGTTGTGGTGCTCAGCCCTTCGCCACACCCTCATCAGCCCGTCAGCTCATTGCCTATGGCTATTGTCAGCTCTACTGCGCAAAACTTCATCAGTAGTCGTCCCGCTTCAGGGGGTCTCCCAGTTCAGATCCACGTAGCCCAAAGTCATCAGGGTAGCCAGTCATGCATTGTAGCAAGGAACAATGAAGTCACCACACCGATCCACTTACTGACAGATAGGGGGACAGTGCAGGGGGTATTGGTGACAACCAAGCGAGAAGTGGACACCATCCGCACCACTCCAGTCCAAACGCTCGGCCGGGACCACCATCAGACCACCACCCCGATCCACTTACTGAACGAGAGGGGGCAACTTCAAGGCATGCTGGTTGCGACCAAGCAGGAGGGGGATGTGGCTTGCACGACCCCAGTGCAGCTCCTGGGGGAGAGGAGGATTGCTGGCACGGGGGTGAGGAGAGATGGGGAGGTAGGGGAGGGGCAGATGGAAGAAGCAAGACCAAACATGTCACGTTACTCCAGCGTGCTCAACTCGCTCTCCGATCAGGACCAGGCAAGCATGGATCTGGAGGTCCAGTCAGTCATGTTTCCAGGTTTGTACGTGTACTCAAATGGTCATAAATGTCTGTTGCCACTTGTTTGCCAGTGTGTTTGATAAAGGAAAGGATGGAGCCCAATAAATGTATGCCTAGATACACTATGGAGGAAGTATACATTTTATTCCAAAATTGAATCACATTCAGTCGGTTAATAACTAAGACATTAATTAATTAGTCATCTCCATGATACAGAGCTGTCAAATCATTCTGATTCTGCAGGAGGCTCCCTGAAAATTGACAGATGGTTGCATATCTCCTGACAAAAATTTGTTTTTAATCCCTATTTGTATTTCATAACTACCTACATTTTATCCCTCATTATTGTTTATAAATCTCAGTGACTTTGTGAATGATTGCAGTTCTGTTTTGTGTTTGCTTTTGCGTGTGTAGAGAGTAGAGGTCTGCTGCCAACAGTGAAGAGGATCTGCCCCAGCCGCTCGTCATCTTCAAGCAAGGCATCCAGTAAATCTAGCTACTCACCCATGAGAGTAAGTATTATTGTAGTACGGTCAAACGGGTGCGCTTCGTTATTCCGAAGGTTCTTTATTCAGAACACGCAAATTTTGTATACCTGAGGGTTCGTTAATCCTAAAATGAAATAGGGTTCGTTAATCCGAACATTTGTTGCATTATTCCGAAGGTTCGTTATTCCGAAGGTTCGTTATTCCGAGGGTTCGTTTTTCCGATGGTTCGCTATTCCTAAAAAGAAATCGGGTTCGTTATTCCGAAGGTTCGTTCGTCCGAAAATAAAATTGGGTTCTTTATTCCGAAGGTTCGTTATTCCGAAGGTCCGTTATTCCGAGGGTTCGTTATTCCGAAGGTTCGCTATTCCTAAAATGAAATCGGGTTCATTAATTCGTTAAATGCTATAATTTCATATAAAGAGATAAAATAAACTTAAATGTTTGATTGGTCTGGCCAAGGGAGGGAAAGGGGGAGGGGTATGCTTAATGCAGGCTGTAAATTAAATAAACAAAACACAAATTATAGTATTATAACAAACCCGATTTAATTTTCGGATTAACGAACCCTATTTTATTTTTGGACTAATGAACCTTCGGAATAATGAACCTTCGGAATAACGAACCCGATTTTTTTTCTCGGATAAACGAACCTTCGGAACAACTGACCCGATTTCGTTTTAGGAATAGCGAACCTTCGGAATAACGAACCCTCGGAATAACGAACCTTCGGAATAACGAACCTTCGGAATAACGAACCTTCGGAATAACTGAACCTTCGGAATAACGAACCTTCGGAATAACGGACTGTAACCCGGTCAAACATGTGTACAGTGACCACCTAGGGAAACCAGAATAGTGGCCACTGTAGACAGGTGACCTCTATAGAAAGGTTCCATAACATTGTTTTTCTCAGCTGACTCAGCAGAATATTTCTTATTTAATGTGAAACAAAACTTACAAATCAAAAAGTGTAAATACTTAAGATGGTAGGTTACAAATGGTTATTCATTTCACTAATTGCTCACTATTAAAGAGT
Organism: Echinarachnius parma; assembly: GCA_037951105.1. Classification (NCBI taxonomy): domain Eukaryota; kingdom Metazoa; phylum Echinodermata; class Echinoidea; order Clypeasteroida; family Echinarachniidae; genus Echinarachnius; species Echinarachnius parma. The sequence goes on along the minus strand of JBAMJV010000229.1, from coordinate 38,473 downwards.
TAGAAATATGATTTCTTTTAGTTGTCTATGTACTTTCTTAATTAATATTTATGTAATGACAAATAGTATAAAGATACAAATTGTAACCTATGAAGTTGTGATGCTCTTGATGATAATAATAATAGTAATGATAATAATTTACAATTATTAATTATAATAATAACATAATAATAATAATAGTATAATGAAAATAATAATTATAATAATAGTAATAATAATATTAATAATGATGACGATAATTGAATGGAATATGGATTTCTGACATGAACACTAGTATGTTTGAATGTAATTGCAACCCGGTGACACTAAACACAAGTATACCAGCATAATGTCCATGACATCTCAAATAACATTTTATTGCTCCAAAATGCCAGGGTTCTCTTCTGAAGGTACATACATGAATACAGGACAAGCCCTTTTATTCTAATGGTGTTTTGTTTTTGTCTACATTTCCTTCCCTTCTGTTATGCAGCACTCAATTTTGTAGTCTTGTTTTATTTGTGTGGAAATGTGTTCTTTTCCTTTCTCTTGACCATGCAGCAATCAACATCTTTCACCAACACTAAACGAGGCAACATACAAACCACAACGCCAACATTTTCACTAGGTAAGAATTCTATCATGTTATTTTTGTTGTTGGACATTGGCTGTATAGATGCAAGTATATCTTTAGCCACATCATAATGTGACCTGTTGCCACGAAACCCATAAAAAGTCACCAAATGTAAAGCTGAAAAAATAGTTGACTTTGTCCTTTGTCAATATACAGTTACAGTGTCTGATATATTGCTGGATTTCTGACCCTGTTTTTGTATAAGTTTGTTATTACGGGAGTATGACAAGTTTGGATAATTTAGAAATACCCAATTCAGAAAGTAGAAATATGATGCAGAATACTGCTGAAAACTGCTTATCTACTATAATAACGCCTGTGTAATAAAATGTGGCTCGATATAAGGCCTAAATTTTTGATTCCTAGAAGAATCTTCATCAGAGGCTAAACAAAGTTGAAATAAAACAACTTTATCATTATGGTTTTGTGTTGACAGGTTCACTTATAAAGATGTAGATTCTGTGGAGGCTTTTTACAATTTACGTACATTTAGGATTTATTTGTTTACAATTACGGGAATATTGTTTTTAAAGAAAATTTAATTTTGAATCATGTATTTATATGTTTGATTTTAACCCAAGTCATGAATATCCCTTACAATTTTAAACCTTTTAAATAATTTTGTTGTAAACACTTCATGAAAACTACAGTCTAGACCAGTTTCATTACAATTGTAAATGCTGGGATATAGTTTTACTATGAATAGCGTACCTAAATGCATAATTATAATTCAAATTATACGCATGCTTCATGAAAACCCTGCCAATCAGATGAATTATGTTACTCCGTCAAAAAAATGTTACTTTGTCAAAAACTAATGATATGCACTTAGCATAACTGTGGTTCGAGCTAGGACAAAATGACAAGTGTGTACATGCTGTCTGGTCACTGTGAACAACCAATTGTGAATAAGAGTGAACTCATTTGAATGTATTGTGAATCCATTTAAGTCAATTCAATCATGAAATCGAAAACCATAATGTTATTTAATTAACCTCCCTTTTCTGCAGTGGAACAGTCCATTCACCAGCTGGCAGCACAGGGGGAGCAGGTGCTCATCTCCGAGAAGCTGGAGGCGGGGTCCGACATCGACGAGCGGGACTCGGTGGGCCACACCGCCCTCACATGGGCCTGCCAGCACAACCAGACGGATATGGTGCGCTTTCTGCTGGAGCATGGGGCTGACCCGCACAAGGCCAGTCTGGACGGGGAGACCGGCCTGGCCTTCGCCTGCAGTGTGGGCAACGCTGAGGTTGTACGCATGCTGCTCAACAAGAAGGCTCCCGTCAATGTCTATGACTACGTAAGTTATGATAGTAGGAAATAAAACCCCAGGGAGAAGTGACACATCAAAAGTAGCCCTGCAAACCAAATTAAATACCTCATTGGTGTGCTTCTTGCTGGAGCATGGGGCTGACCTGCACAAGGCCAGTCTGGACGGGGAGACCAGCCTGGCCTTCGCCTGCAGTGTGGGCAACGCAGAGGTTGTACGCATGCTGCTCAACAAGAAGGCTCCCGTCAATGTCTATGACTACGTAAGCTATGATAGTAGGAAATAAAACCCCAGGGAGAAGTGACAAGTTTTTAATATTTAAAAGTGGCCCTTCAAACCATATTAAATACCTCATTGGTGTGCTTCTTGTTGGAGCATGTGGCTAACCCACACAAGGCTAGCCTGGATGGAGAGACAGGACTAGCCTTCGCCTGCAGTTTGGGCAACGCTGAGGTTGTACGCATGCTACTCAACAAGAAGGCTCCTGTCAATTTTAATGACTGCGTAAATTTTTTTCTCCTCGTGATTAGAATGGCCACCCCGGGGAAAAGTGACAAGTTTTTATGCCTCCGCCAACGAAGTGGCCGGAGGCATTATGTTTTCGGGTTGTCCGTCCGTCCGTCCGTCCGTCCGTCCGTCCGTACGTCCGTCCGTCCGTACGTCCGTCCGTCCGTACGTCCCGTTTTCGTTCTCGCGATATCTCAAGAACCAGTTGACGGATTAATTTCAAACTTGGTATGAGTGTACATATTGGGGTGACAATGATCTGATTAGATTTTGGGGGTCATGAGGTCAAAGGTCAAGGTCACAGGACTCAATATATATGCAAAAATGCCTCGTTCTCGCGATATCTCAAGAAATGGTTCACAGATCAAATTCAAACTTGGTATTAGTGTAGATATTGGGGTGGCAATGATCTGATTAGATTTTGGGGATCATGAGGTCAAAGGTCAAGGTCACAGGACTCAATGTATGCGCAAAAATGCCTCGTTCTTGCGATATATCAAGAATCGGTTGACGGATCAATTTCAAACTTGGTATGAGTGTACATATCGGGGTGCCACTGATCTGCTTAGATTTTGGGGGTCATGAGGTCAAAGGTCAAGGTCACAGGACTCAAAATGTATGAGAAAATGGCTTGTAATGGCAAAATTTCAAGAACTGAATGTCGGATTTCAATCAAACTCGGTACCTGAATGTATCATAAAGAGTCAACGTAGCCATAAAATGTTGGGGTCATGAGGTTGAGGTCAAGGTCACGGGACTCATTATACATGCAAAAAAGCTTGTAATGCCAAAATCTCAAGAACTAAATGTCAGATTTCAATCAAACTTCGTACCTGAATGTTTTTTAGGGAGCCATCAAAGATTGGGGTCATATGGTCAAGGTCACAGGACTCAAAATATATGAAAAATATTTAAAAAAATTAAATCGGTGCATGTTAATTTGGGCTTGATATTAAAATCGCGTGATAGCGGAGGCATAATTTTCGATTGCGCGCAATCAAAGATCCATCTAGTTAATATTTAAAATTGGCACTTCAAACCAAATAAAATAACTCATTGGTATGCTCCCTGCTGGAGCATGGGGCTGACCCGCAAAAGGCCAGCCAGGCTGGTAGGAGATTGGCCTGGCCATCGCCTGCAGTGTGGGCGATGCTGAGGTTGTACGCATGCTGCTCAACATGAAAGCTCCTGCCAATATTTATGATTATTTTTCTCCTCATGATGGGAAAGAACCCCATGAGGAATGTGTTTTACATTAAAGGGATGCTAAATGCTAGCATTTTCACCAATTGGCACTGAAAATAGCATACATCTTGTCACTTCTAGTCATATATTTCCTCTCAGGTATCTTTGTGTAACCACATTTGTAATGAATATTGTTTTCTTTATCCTATTTTCTGTTATTCTCTCAGAATGTAGGCACTCCCCTGGTCTACGCTGTGTATAACAACCACCCAGCCATAGCCGAGATGTTGCTAGATGCCAGTGCAGACATGACAATGGAGATGGAATCTTAATCTTTGATATCTTCAATAAATATTGTTTTCTTCATATTATTTCTTGTAATTCTCTCAGAATGGTGGCACTCCCCTGGTCTAGGATGTGTATAACAACCACCTAGCCATAGCTGAGATGTTGCTAGACACTGGTGCAGGACATGACAGTAGATAGTTTGAATACATATTTTGTTCATCCTATTTTAATTTATTCTCTCAGAATGGAGGCACTCCCCTGGTCTACACGGTGTACAACAACCACCCATCCATAGCCGAGATGTTGCTAGACATGACAATGGAGATGGAATCTTAAATCTTTGATATCTTTATAATGATTATTGTTTTCTTCATATTATTTCTGGTTATTCTTTCAGAATGGAGGCACTCCCCTGGTCTACGCGGTGTACAACAACCACCCAGCCATAGCTGAGATGTTGCTAGACGCCGGTGCAGACATGACAATGGAGATGGAATCTTAATCTTTGATATCTTCAATAAATATTGTTTTCTTCATATTATTTCTTGTTATTCTCTTAGAATGGAGACCCTGTCCTGGTCTACACTGTGTATAGCAACCACCCAGCCATAGCTGAGATGTTGCTAGATGCCGGTGCAGACATGACAATGGAGATGGAATCTTAAATCTTTGATATCTTTATAATAAATTTTGTTTTCTTCATATTATTTCTGGTTATTCTTTCAGAATGGAGGCACTCCCCTGGTCTACGCGGTGTACAACAACCACCCAGCCATAGCCGAGATGTTGCTAGACGCCGGTGCAGACATGACAATGGAGATGGAATCTGGTCACACCCCTCTCAGCCTCTCCATGGTCCTGGGACACAAGCAAGGTATTTAGGCCAAATATTGGATTTACAGTTCTGGTAGTCTCTGCTTAAACATTTCAATTCGATTCAATATTATTTGAATGTAATCAAATTTAATTTAATTTTCACATCTCTAAAAAACATTGTTTACATGAGTACCGGTATACATTACAACTAATTGCATAATTAAATTGGGTATGACATTGAGTAGGATTATGAAAAGATAAATAGTTGTAAACCCCTTCAGCAGGTATTCCTGATAAAGTGGTTGGTCAAATACTACCCCTTTAACAGGTGCAACCCTTTAAATTTTACCCCATTTAGCATAGTGTACTGTATTTCTGTATCTATTTGTGTCTATCTAAAGAAAAACAAGCAGGTTAACTATCCAAATTGTGAATTGAAAGTATTTTCTGTTTTCATAATGTTTTTGTTTGCTTTATTTTAAAATTATAGCTTTAATGATAAGATAATCTACATTTTTGATAAAAAGAGAGTTAACAAAAAGAAAATAAATGCTCATGAAATTTGTTCTAAAGCAACTTTTGTCAAGAAGTGCAGGGATGACGGTGGGATGGTATACAAAGGGGTATATTTAATTTTTGTCAATTCATACTAAATAGAAAATCTTGCTTAGAAATGTTCATATACATGTAAATATTGGCTTCTTGAACTAATTCAAGGCAGTAGCAATGATACAGTTGATATTTTGTGCCCCTCCAAAAAAATTGTTTCAATTATTGATAGCTAGTACTTGTTGTTTTAAGCTGCAATAATTTTTGGCATAATTCTTTCATTTTTTTTCCTTTATTTCATTTTGTTAATGCCTATACAGTTCAACGAGTCATAGAGCAGCACATGTTGTCTCTGCTACAGATCACCTAGGGGGTGCTTCAAGCAAGATGGTCTGGCTGGAAGCATCGCACAGGTGAACGAAAAATGCATTCAAAGACTTTTGATGCAAAGTTTGAGGAATAATGTAGCAGCATAAACAAGTCAAGTTGTACTGGCGGAGACGTTGCACAGGTGAACATTTGCATTGAAGGACTTTTGATGCAAAGTTTGAGGAATGATGTAAGAGTATTTCATAACTGTTCTTCTTTCATAACATAACATCTGCCCTGTGTAATTTTGTTGTATGGTGAATTATGTGAGCTATCTGCTGCAAATAACCTAGGTTGATCAACAAGCCAAGCTTGTATGAGCTGAGACGTCGCACAGGTGAACAGCATAATGCATTGAAGGACTTTTGATGCAGTGTGAAGAATGATGTAGCAGTATCTCATAACTGTTCTTCTTTCGTAACGTCTGCCATTTGTAATTTGTTGAGGGATTGTGAATTCTGTGTTATCCCTGCTGAAAATCACCCTAGGGTGTGCTACAAGCAAAACGGAGCCTGGCTGGTGAACAACAAGTGCAAGGAAGGACAGTTTTGATGTACAGTTTGAGGAATAATGTAGCAGTGTACTATAATTGTTTTTCTTTCATAAAATATACAGTGTAACGTTGTTGGATGGAGAATTCTGTGCTATCCCCACTACAAATCACCTAGGTTGCACTACAAGCCAAGTAGTACTGGCTGAGACATTTTGCAGGTTAAAAACAAATGCATTGAAGAATGTTTGATGCACACTTTGAAGAATGATGTACCACCTTCCTCTGGACAGTATTGAAGGCACATCTTTACAAAGCATCTGGAATACGGGACTGCTGCATTTTAGTTGTTGGCCAAACTCCTTTTTTTTCCCCCACTCCATTGCAATAAGTAATTTGTGGGGTAAGACACCTCAAAGCAGGCAATGCACTCTTGTGTTAGGCAGTAAGCCAGTAAATCCATTCCAGAGACATAGACTTTTATCTACTCTTATGATTTCTTGCCAGTATTCATCACTAAATGTTATCAAATCATTCCTGGAGAAGGACTGAAATGTTCAATGTACATCAGCGAGAGCTTCTAGACAAGTTAACTTTCCCAATACTAGTTACAGAACAGAATGAATCAGGTGATTGAAATCTACATACATGTAGATGAAATACACTGTAGTATGGCAGCCTGAATGAAACTGAAATATACTACAGTGTGCCATGTGCTTTTAAATAGTACACATTTTATATTCATTTCCTCCTAAAATGTATCTGCAAGAATCTTCAGGATTTAAAGGGCAATGCAACTCAAGAATAGAGTTTATCCTACTTGATATATCGTAATATGCCTTTTTATTATATATAACATAACTCCGACTCAGATTTCTGCTTTGGGAGAAATATGTGAAAACTCTATCGGGCTTACCACTATTCATGCGAACACTGGAGGCCGCCATTATTAGGTGTGTGCGGACTTATGGTCAGTGATATGCACTAATGCATTTCTATAGCATCTATAGAAACCATTGTCTGAATACTTGTAGATGCTTTGACGAGTCTGTAAATCAGTGAAAAGCTTTTTGTTCGGCCCGTAGCGCACTCGTCATAGTTTGCAAAGCATGTCGGGCAATTACAAGAACATGGCCGCTCCCATCACCTTTTGCCGCCGTAAGAATTAGTAAAATGTGGGTATGTTCACGTAAGGATTTCATGGGATCCAGGAGGACAAAATTGCCGAGAAATGTATCAAATAAAATGTCTGTTCACCCTCTAAACGATAATAATAGCCGAAAGCCATAGTTCCATTGTCCTTTAAGGAGAAAGATTGACCAGAAGTAAGCAGCTAAGAAGAAACAAATACTTTTCAACCAAATAATTTGGTTCATTCATTCATTCATTATTTGAGGGCATTGTTTCCAGGGAGGTATTAGAAGGTACTTTCTAATACCTCCTTGTTGTTTCTAAGTATACCGTTTCAAATTGAAATTCTTTGTATATATTTATATACATAACATGTGTATATATATGTATTGGAGGAAGGTGCCGGTCATCGCTTTCTGTACAGTATCTGGAATACATGAATCTGAAGATCAATATTTTCATTGGTATGTTATGTGGGTGATGTGACATATGCTATTGCAACATTTGCTTTTACAATAATTATATGTATTGAAAATATTAACAATGGACGTCAAACGCCACACCAAAAAAGTTGGATTATTGTAATGCTAATTACATTTACATGTACATATCTGACTCATTAGAAAAATGTGCATTACGCCTTGTATAATGATGTCAGTTTCTTTCATTAACGCAATGCTTATCCGCAAGTTGATAGGAAAAAGATAATTGCAGCAGAAATGTTGCGGAGCAATCGTTGCTATATTTAGAGCACATGTCGTAAGAGCAACTGTTACTGGAGCATATGACATGGAACCATTTTGTGGTCTATTTTGTTGTTGTGATCTTCCCATTTCATTTTAGTTCTAAAGTTACCATGTTTTATTTATTTTTGTTATGTATCGTTATTATTTCAATTTACACCATTGATACTGGTGGTGTAAGTGTGAACTTTTGTACTAGATAACAAGATGCCCAACAATTTCTCTCGAGTACAATTATACTGTACTTGAATATGTTTATGGTTAGTGCCCATAGACTTGAGGAGTAGTTACGACAAATTTTAAATGGTCATGCAAGGGGATATAGGAGAACTTGATTCATACCTACAGTATTAATTACAGTAACAATGAATACCTTATGTCTGAACAAATATAATGGGATTAATACAAATATACTGATATACTGTCGGTATAGTTATACTGTAATTTTTAAACCAAATGTTGATCTGGCTAATTTTTGTAAGCAAAACATATGTTCTTGATGATCCATAAATCAATAAATGTGAATCAGTCTTTCACTTTTAAAGTTAAAATGCCAAAGCACATTTCTATGGACCCAAACGATCAGTGTAATATTTTCTTGTAAGCTATCTGCCAATTATTAAATACAGTCGAACCTGTCTCAGTGGTCACCTGTCTATAATGGCCTCTGAAAGTGATCTTATTCATAGAAAACAGTGTTATAGAACTTGTCTTGTCCCTAGCAGGTCTCTGCTGTAAGCTTTTCTTTCATTTGGCCAAAATGTAGAAAATAACTCATAAGATAGACTCCCACCATATTATAGACGTGTGTGTTGTGATCCTAATATTTTGGTGCCAATATAAGAGTTTCTAGTGGCCAAATTAATTAATGGTGGCCATTGGCACCCGGGCCACTGCTAAGAGCCCTGCCTTGGGTGGTCATCACTATAAGACAGGTTTGGTTGTTTGCATAGTTTGTATTCTCAGTGAGTGAAGGTGGCAAATGGTCTGCTTTTCATTATTTTCAGGTGTAAAATATTCCATGTGCAGTACATGTGTTGTCTTGTCATTATGCAGTGTTTATGTCACTTGCATGTGATTAAATTTAACAAAGACTTGAAAGAGTTCAAACAAAGCAAACTGTGTGAAGAGTTCTTTTTAATATCGGTAAGACATTATTTACTTAACCCTGGTACTTGAAATTGTGTCTTTACATGACTGTTTCAATTACTCTACATTTGTACAATATATTCTGTGGGTTCATATTGTGATATATATTTATTTTTTATACAACATTTATAATGATATGTTAATACTGATAATGAAACTGTTTATTCTAGAACAACTGGGTTATAAATATTAAAGATAAGTCTTGAGCAATAACATTTTAATAATAGGAATACATTCAAACCTGTACATAATGACCACCTTTAACAAGAAAAGTATCCACTTTTGACAGGTGACCTCTATCACTAACGTTCCCTGCAGGGGAACACTTTTTGGTGGCAGGGTGCCTCTTATACAGGGTGTCTCAGAAAGAATGCAACACCTACGATCGTTAATTTCATCAACACCATCGACCAAATGTCATTGTTTTTTGTTTCATTGGGTAGAACATTCTTTTTGCAACAAAATGATACCATGAGCATTGATTTTGGGTAAGGCGTCTGGATCCTAGGGCCATTTTTCTGAGGCAATGTCGTTTCCTAAATTTGCTACTTTTTCGTCTCCAGCGATCCTCTGAACACTGAGACATTCTCGCCCCACGGCCTTCCATAGACAGAAGAACCGCATGACTGCGCTCCCTTTGATAAAGAAGACAATGTTGCGTAATCCCGTACGGTATGGCTCACATTGTCTATGGGAGGTCGTGGGGCGAGAATGCCTCAGTGTTCCGAGGATCGCTGGAGACGAAAAAGTAGCAAATTTAGGAAATTACATTGCCTCAGAAAAATGGTCCTAGGATCCAAACGCCTTACCCAAAATCAATGATCATGGTATCGTGTTGTTGGAAAAAGAATGTTCTACTCAATCAAACAAAAAACAATGACATTTGGTCGATGGTGTTGATGAAATTAACGATCGTAGGTGTTGCATTATTTCTGAGACACCCTGTATAGACAGGTGGCCACTCAGACAGGTTTAACTGTATTTCTTAAATAATGCATGACTAAGTAGATACTAAAATCACAAACATACAAATAACCATTTGGGACACTGCATTTTTATCGGGGCCCTGGATTGTATTTGTTTTTAGGAATAGACATTATTTTCTTTCAGAATAATTTCACAGATGATATTTATACGACATTTGGAAGGTTGGATGACTGATTTCATGAGAATCAACGCTATTTAGTTGATATCAATCTACCAGAAGTCAAGATCATCTCCAAAAGTAGATCAATAGATTAATTGAAATAAGAAATGTCAATCACCGTCTTCATAATTTAAATAATTCAAAGAGATTCATAAGTTTTCAAGCATGGTAAATATTATATAGGAAGAAGTTGATCTTATTTCACAAAGCTCACAAGAAGAACACACAAGTCAAGTTTACTTGGCCCTTCCATGCTATAAATATGATGCATACAATTTTTACAAAATGTATCAGTACTAAATATATTTACACATGTCACTGTAATATATCATCAGTATATTCGAAGGCAAACAGTCCCAGTTCATCTGCTCTTTTCATACTATGCTTATTTCAGTCATTTGCGATTGGTTTCTATTGTAAGCCCTCAACTCGGGCTCTGCAGTCGGGTCAAACTTCTGGTTGTCATGGTCGTCTTTCGATATGTTCGTATCTTTGATGACCCGCTTAATTCTTGGCAGAACGTACCAGACGCCCAGCCAGTATACGGGCACCATAATCAGCCCGTCCAAGATGAGGAACACGCTATAGATGGTTGGATACACGATCAGGGCGTCTAGCTCTTGGCCGCCGAACGTCACGCCGATGATCGCCAGCGTGAGTGCGACGTTCTGCGAGGTCGTCTCAACGGCGATCGTGCGGCAGTTGGTGTGGTCCTGGCGGAGCAGCCAGGCCATGGTGTAGGCAAGTCCGAAACTGAGGAACGGCAGAAAGACGGCGCATAACCACACTGAATAGGAGGCGGCAAAGATGGCGTTGTTCACGATTGTGTAGATGACCATGTTGACGACGATTGCGACGAGGCCCAGTACGCTACCAAGCTGCACCGGGGTCAAGCAGAAATAGGCAGAAATGTAATTTATAGCATTTTAAAACCCCAATGGGGCATATGGTGCAGTATGTGTATAGTTGATATCCACTATATACAGGTAATGCATTATATACATAATTTCTTAGGACTTATGCACTGTATTCCTTTCTTCCATTCTTTCCTTTTTACTTTTCCCTTATATTTTGCTTATATACTGTATATCTATCGATTTATCTATCTATTAAATGTCAACGTGTTGGAGTTGAACGAATTAAGATAAATGAAGCAAGGCGGATAATGCCTTTTCTCCAATGTAAATTTTTGATGACTTTCTATCTATCTAACTATCTAACTATCTAACTATCTAACTATCTAACTATCTAACTATCTAACTATCTAACTATCCATCCATCCATCCATCCATCCATCCATCCATCCATCCATCCATCCATCCATCCATCCATCCATCCATCCATCCATCCATCCATCCATCCATCCATCCATCCATCCATCCATCCATCCATCCATCCATCCATCCATCCATCCATCCATCCATCCATCCATCCATCCATCCATCCATCCATCCATCCATCCATCCATCCATCCATCTACCTATCTACCTATCTATCTGTATTAAAAATAGAATAAATCAATCAATCAATCACGATTTGAAATCGCATTAAGTGAAATACCTTTATGATGTATTTTGTCCACTCCTCCTTCTTGTGTCGGATGACCAGACCGATGACTACCGGTATCAAGACGAGTGCAAGAGCGGAGATGATCTCTACATAAGGGATTCTGATTTGGGCTTCTTCCCAGTATCTGCTGTAAATGAAGAGGTTTAGGGGCATCATTCCAACGGCAGCCAGGGTGGCAATGGTGCTCATGCAAAGGCTGTGTCAAAAACAAAAACAAGAAGAAAAGTTGTAGTGGGGAGGATGAGGAGGAATACTGATAGGATATGAGGATAATGATGTTGACGATGACGTTAATGGTGGTGATGATGATGACGACCAATATTATATGATGAAGGGACTATGATGAAGTTGATATTGATGATGATAGTGATATTGATGATAGTGATAATGATGACGACGATCGGTGATGACGACGATGATCATGATGTTAGATGATGAATGATGGATGATGATAGTGATGGTGGTGGTGATGGAGATGATGGCGACCATGATTATGAGGATGAGTAGGAAAATCAAGTTGATGTTGGTCGTGATGATAAGATGAAGATAATGATGATGGTGTGATGAAGATAATTATAATGGTTAATACATGTAGTTAGCGGTTGATGATCAAATTATTTACCTGAGGCAAATGTTGCCATTCATCCAGTAGACGAAGAGGCTAGATGATACTCCCCCGGGAGATGTAGCAACCATCATCATCCCCAGTGCGTGAGGAGCTTCGAGGTTCAAAGCTAGAGCCATGCAGAACGCTAGGAGAGGTAGCAAGACGAACTGGCCTGCAAAGCCTATGATGATACCTACTGGGCGACGGAGCTGAGTGGGTTGAAACGAAGTATACAATATATATCACCATTAATTAAGAATTAATATATGAATAAAAACGGTTTTAACCTACTAGCATCACTATTCTAAGGAAGCGTGACAACAGGCATCAACACTATAGTGAGGCAAAAATATATCTGTATTCTGGGCGGAGCTGAATGGACAGTAAAACTTAAAGCTAGCTGGCTTGAGCATCATCAACCGTACCACGTGATGATCCTCAGCAATGCAGCCATGGATGAGACTGAGATGGGGAGGGGGCTGCAGATTCCCCCCCCCCCCCCCCAAACAAAAAAAAAGAGTATAAAACATCTTATTTTGTATGGCTTACAATTATTGATACGCCCAGTGGCGTAGCGACAGGGGGGGGGGGGGGGAAACGTCCCCCCCCCCCCCTCCTCCCCCTCCCCCAATTATTTGAGGAAAAAACAATGGGAAACATACGGGAACATTTGTATATTTAAAATATAAAAAAACATAGGGTGTGCGGACTGTGCCCCACAATCAGTCCGACCACGCTACGCCAATGATGGGTACGCATTTTCATAAAGTGACAAATTGTACGTTTTTTTTTGCTGTAACAGCCCGTTTTCAATACCCAACATTCCAAAAAGTCTATAGCATAAGAAAATACTCCCATGCTCCCTTTTGTTTGTGAAATTATTGTGGTACGTGCCCTCACCCCCTCCCCCACCCCCCCCCCCCCCCCCCCCCCCCCTTAGCTACGCCAGTGATCATATATAAGCTCCATGACTTAGTAATTTTACTGTACTCATTTTTCATAGAAAACTACCCGGAAAGAAAGAAATGAAACAAGACAAAAATACGTGTCTATATACGTGTTTCCCATGACATCCAGTCACAATGTATAAGAGAATTCACTTTGAGCGAAATATATATTTCGTTATCAAACCTTCAACCTTTCATTTTCTCGATTGATGACATGCCTACTATAAATAACAATTTGTTTCTTACATGAATAACGAGTGTAATACGTATAGGGCTGGCAGACTTAGTTATGGGGGACAAGGCCATGAATCTATACATTTCTTATATTAGGCCTACCCTTGTTTTTGTGTTTGTTTGTTTTCCTAAATGATTTTGGGGTCCCGTGTCCCCGTTTCTCAATTATCACCCTGTAGCTACCCCGTATCACCGTATGTATGGCTACCCCACATTAAACAAGGAAATAGCTCGTTTTCCTGACAACATGATACGGCTATTTAACACTTCCCGGAACAGTTGTTATAGGCGGGGGGGGGGGGGGGGGGGGGGGGGACTGGGTACATTGTGATACCCCTATGTTTTAATAAAAATGTAATTTCATAATTTTTACCGAATTCCAGAGCCCGGCCGTCAAGCATGAAAGGACAACTATTACTGCACGTCACATAACCACTGCAAGGGGAAGTCCGTTCTCTTTCATTTTATATTTTACTCGTTGTACTCTTTGTTATAAGTTTGCGTCATATATCCGTGTTTCATTTGTAATTATAGTGTACTATTGTGCTGTAATATATTGTATTTCTAAGAATGATACTCTTTACCGCAATTATGGCTATATAAACCCCTCAAAAAAAGTTCGGAAACTCAAGTTTCATCGATCATATCTCTCGTATTTGTTAATAAGAATACTCGAAATCGGTGTCACAATAAAGCCTCATTATATACCTTTCAAACGATGCATTATGTGTAGTGATTATGCAATTGGGGCGATTGCAGTAGCCCAGAGAATAGGGGGAGGCAGGAAGTGAAATCTCGCAAAATGGCCCCAATGCATTCAATTTACGAGTGCAAGACTGTGTTGACCAGTTTTCTAAAGGTTAACATTCTATTGAATGCTGCCACCCTTTCCATTCATCACAATTGTTGAATTTGATACCATTTTAATGGAAATTATCTCTTCCTTACGATGGCATATTAATCATTTTGCAAATGGGGTGTGTGCAGCGAACCGGAATATGGAGATGGGTCGAGTGTGAAATCAGACAAAAAGATATGGAGTTGACAAAAAATCAGAGCGTTGCATTTTTTCGAGCTTTTGGGAGGATTTTTTAGCATTTCAAATAAAATAGTCATGATTTAAATTGATATCAACGGAAAGCCCAACAACTCTTCTGTATGAAAATGTGACATTTATAATGATTTTTGTAAAGGGCGGCTGCAGGGAGATGAATGTGGGGGAGCCTCAAAAGTGACCCATTTCAAAACGCTCTGATTTGGTGTCGGTATCTGTATACCATTGTGTAGAGGATGTAATGCGACTTGAATGAGTTGGCCATGAATGAGAGGAATTTAATTGAAAACGCATGAATAGTGCCTTGAAATCAGAGCGTTTCAAAATGGGTCACTTTTGAGGCTCCCTCCCATTCATCTCCCTGCAGCCGCCCTTTACAAAAATCATTATAAATTCCACATTTTCATACAGAAGAGTTGTTGGGCTTTCCGTTGATATCATATTTGATCATGATTATTTTATTTGAAATGCTAAACAATCCTCCCAAAAGCTCGAAAAAAATGCAACGCTCTGATTTTTTTGTCAACTCCATATCTTTTTGTCTGATTTCACACTCGACCCATCTCCATATTCCGGTTCGCTGCACACACTCCATTTGCATAATCCTTACGATTAATATGCAATCGTAATGAAGAGATAATTTCCATTCAAATGGTATCCAATTCAACAATTTTGATGAATGGAAAGGGTGGCAGTATTCAATAGAATGTTGACCTTTAGAAAACTGATCAACACAGTCATGCACTCGTAAATTGAATGCATTGGGGCCATTTTGCGAGATTTCACTTCCTACCTCCCCCTATTCTCTGGGCTACTGCAATCGCCCCAATTGCATAATCACTACACATAATGCACCGTTTGAAAGGTATATAATGAGGCTTTATTGGGACACCGACTTCGAGTATTCTTATTTAAAAATACGAGAGATATGATCGATCAAACTTGAGTTTCCGAACTTTTTTTGAGGGGTTTACATTACATTCAAAGTGTGAGTTACAAGCAGGTGCGTAGCATGGTCGGACAGATTGGTGAGGGGCACACCTTATGTTTTGTATTTTTTTCAAAATGTCCCCGTTTGTATAATATGTTTTTATTGTTTTTGTCAAATTTGTTTGGGGTAGGTAGATGCCCCCCCCCCCCCCCCCTCCGTAGCTACGCCACTGGTGCTGAGACATACAATTCAACATAATTATTCCTCCCATGCATACACCAACAACGGATGTTGGATCATGTTCAAAATGCGAATGAAATGAAAAACCGGATGAGAGGGAACGTCCTCTTTCCCGATGATTATAAGATATAAAAACGTTCAAAGTCTAAAATGGTCAATGAATGCACACAAAGTCTTTTTTTTTTGTTTTGCTTCTCTTAAAATCATGCCTTAAAACGAAACCAGTTATCTAGAAATGAAGCATTTCACAATAAGACACTTTCATGTTTGGCACATATCATTATAGTTTGGCAGTTATCAACGCTCAGCTCTGAACCAATATGTTCCAACAGTATAATAACTTCGTCTTTAATTTGTCGTTATTGAGAAACATGTTTCTAATGTTGTCATGTATTATGTTTGTAGCTTGTGTTTATATCATTGAATGGATATAAAAAACAGAACTTAACTTTCTGACGTAGTAACATGGAGACAGAAAATATAGATACTTGGAAAGATAATAATATCAGGAACATTATTTTTACCGCATTTCTGAGACCTTGGATCGTGACGAGGCAACCGATGGATGTCATGATGACGACCATCAACACCGGAAGTAAGATCGTGTTGAACTTGCGAAGGACGTCAAAGACCGGATTCGCGTCACTGCTGTTTCCCATTAGCGTGGTCAGACTGTAGTCGGTGGTTGGAAAGATATCAAGCTCGGTTTGGTTCGTCGCCATTTCCCCCGTCAAATAACTCGTGCTCAGATCCGACGTGGCCATCGCAACCGAAGAGGTTGGGCTTGATGGAAAAACCGCAGTGGTTGATGTTGATACTAGCGTTGTCATGGCAACGGTAGAGCTAGAAACACTAGCCGATGTTGAGAGATTCATGTTGATTGAAATACTGTACGAATAAAGATACAGTAAATTGACAATTATTGACTTTAGATGTATTGATTTAAAACGAAATGAATACGTGTAATATAACATATCCTTCATGTATAGAAGTATTTTGTTGTACTATATATTACCAGTAGTATTAAATTAAAATCAACTTGTGTGTGATTCTCATTATTATACACTATACAGAGTGTCCCTAAAACGAAACACATCACTAGAAAGCTTATATTCGTGTCGATCTATATGAAACCATGAAGATAAAACATACTACATGGTTGATATACAGACAATCTGAAGTGGTACTGCCCACAACGCAATTGTTCAAAATGATACATATTGGCTGCTATTTTGGTTCATGCGGCTTTTTTAGACAGGAAAATGTATTTATGCAACATTTTATCCATACAGCAATTAAGCGCATTGTAAGTTGACTCAATCATCTTTTTTAAATGACTGAAAATATCTGCATGTTCGTTTTCCTTGCAAAAAAGGAAATAGAAGCTTGCCCGACGATGCAGCTAACAAAAGAGTGGAACGTTTATACATGTAGAAGTCGTTTATCATCGCGATTGCAATGTGGAATGAAATGAGAATTATTCAGTTGTATTGACTGTTTTCCTTAAAAAGTTAACACCTTCGTAATGGAATAATGGGTTAGCCTATAATTATTATGCTGTCGTTTATATATATTTGTGTTTCACTTTCACGAAGGAAGAGTATGGATTTATCATTTTAATAATACTTATTATACCCGTGACTTCAGATAATGCGTAGTGAATAATAATGTTCAAGTATAATTATATGATTATTCACGTGTGTATATATATATAGGCCTATACATGGAAGAAGTCGGGGTTTGTCGGGGAAGAAGTCGGGGTTTGATTTTATAACAAAATTAATACATTATTGTCATGGCTACAACTTTTTTGTTTATAGAAAACTGCATTCTATCGAAGGAAGTCAATTTTAGTCTAGTCATAGGCGGGCTATCACTAATCGGGTATGATTTTGTTCTGACAAGCATCGCAACATTTGTAATCAAAATGATCCATTAGCTTATTTTCTTTCCGAAAGTGTCATTTTAGAATTCATTGTAATATCTTTATTCAATGAGAGTTTCATGGAAAAGGGAACTGTTTACCGAGTGAAAAGGGTGAAATATATGTCAGATGTTATTCCCCAGTATACTGCCCAATGAGTTTTACTACAATCGAAAAGTGTATCGGAACGCTTTTCATTCAATCATATATATATCCATAATTAGGTATAGACATTTAACAATCAAAACCCATTTAATTATTGTTGTTACCATAAGCTATGAGAACAATGTGAAAGATTAAATTACTATACAGTAAGGGATAACACTTAAACTGATATTCTTTGTAATTACGAACTTACCCAAATTATGTAATAATCAATTGACTAGTCGTCAGGTATCCAGTGAGAGTAGCGGCATATGTATATGTAGTAATCCTTCACTCTTCCGAAATGGTTATGGTGTCAGGATGGACATGCCTGTATGTGTACCTTGCAAGATTCGCTATGGTTTCATAACAATTACTGGAATTCAGTTTTTCCCTAAATTAATACAAAATCAAATTCAGTTCGTCGCCATGGCAAATCTTCGGTCTTTCAGAGAATCAATTAAATAACTGACTGAACAAGGAAATCATTCAACAAAGTTCTCCCTGAGGGTAAAAGTGTGTGGGTGTCATTCCGGATGTTTTGTGCACACTGTACTATCATGGATCTAAAGTAAGTTTCTTCATGGGTTTCCAAACTAGTTATGTGGCGTATACCTACGAATGGCTAGCCGGGGGGGGGGGGGGGGGGTGGGTGAGATATACTAGGCCCCCACCATCGAATAATTAAGTAATACTTGTTTTAAAAAGTAATATTTTGCTTTGCACGTAAAGGGGTGCCTCGAACCCCTGCACCCCACCTCCATGAAGTAGCACACACTACGCCACGGGTAGCGGAAAGTACAGCAACAAAATCAGGTCAATAACGTAATACCTATATCACAGCCACAGTACTACCAGCCTCGGGAGAAACATTTTTTATTTCCATACAGGACTGCCAGCAACAAAAATGACCACATTTCATATACCCTGTTATATAAAAAGCTCCAGTAAGTAAAAGCTTCTGCCATGCCTTCTTGGTAATTGATAGATTCTCATAGAGTTCATGGAAAAGGGTATGTTGCAAGGGTATTTTCTCACTATTCTTAATCCATGACTATTAATTTGTTTCATATTACTTGTATATACATATCCGGTATTTGACGCAATACAAGCTGCAATAAGCCGAATCAATAGTGAAGATTTGTTCAATGCTGGGGGGGGGGGGGGGGGGCTCAGATATGACTCGTTTAATGAATATAAGATTATTCCTGATCAGAATCACCAAAAGAGAGAGTACAAATAAAGCAGACGCTCGAGGCCACTGGGCTGTATGCCTGTATCTATCTATAACCGTCCTCACTATATAGACGCCCGACGAATGATTAGGCAAAAAATCGGTATGAGCCAAGCTATTTTATCGTTATTTATTTTATGCAAAAAGCAAATGAACTCTTTAATTTATAAATACGTGATGACAGGTAGTGCATTATATCATTAAGAGGATAAAACAAGGATTAGGGAATCCCCGTCAGTTATAACTGTATAATATGTTCACATACATAGGCACCGGAAGTGGGGGGGGGGGGGGGGGGGGGGGGGGGCGGCTCCCCTCCCCCCCAAAATAAAAAAGAGTGGGAAAGGACAAAATCAAATGTATGAGCTAACGTTCAAAAACTAGTTTATACATCCATTTTCAATTTTCGCTTCGCGCGGCGAACAGATTATCTCAGTTTGTTGTAAACATCTGATGAGAGCATAGACATTTTATTATTTTTTGTTTAACTCGGATTCTTAATTTCCTTCACAGGTATGGCATGAAGTGCACCAAATTGCACCATTTCAAGTATATAAATGCAAAATCTTCCCCGTGGGAGGGGGATACCCCCTCCCAAACCCTCCCCCTCTGGCTCTGCCCAAGCCCTCGGTCGCTTCGCTCCCTCGGGATTCAATATTAGCTGTAGGCAATGTTGTTGGATCATACATGCGCCATATGGTTTATGTTGGAACTGTGTATGACACTAAATACAATATTGTATGTGTGAGTTTGGTACTTTGGGTGCATATTTATTAGTGCGTCAATTATTTGTTTTCTTCGTGAAAAATATATCAAATCATCACACGCTTTCCCAGATACAGTTAATCTTAAACCCTCCCCCTCCCTCCCTGCCCCAGCCCTCAGGCGCTTGCGCTCCCTCGGGACTCATTATTGGCTGTGTTGTTGGATCATATACATAATGTTGCATAATTATGGTTTATGATGTTGTGTGTGTTTTGGGGGGTACAAATTTATTAGTGTGTCAATTATTTGTTTTCTACGTGAAAACTATATAAAAACTTTCTGGTCGATCAAATCATATCACGCTTTCCCAAATACAGCCGAATTTCCTATCTAGGTATGCGCCAGATTGCACAATTTCAAGTCCAAAAATGCAAAAGCTCCCTACCGTGGGAGGGGGGACACCCCTCCCACCGCTCAGTCGTTTCGCTCCCTCGCAATGTCTCACTCTCACATCTGGCTCAAAGTTGGCAACCCAGAGTGTGGTTGGGCATGAGCCCCTACCAAATAAATTGTGAGCCCCCTTGGGGTTTTGCCTGTTCACATATATATCTGTGCGAAACGACACTCGATCAAAACACACAAGGGGATAATTGGCGACCGAGGATCATTGTAAGACGACTGTGTCTAATTTTCCAGGGAATTTGTCAAACAACCCCCCCCCACACACACACACACACACACACACACGCACGCAGGCACACACACACATACCTACACACACACGCACGTACACGCACACACACACACACGCACACACCTGTGCACAAAACTAACACAAGTTACTAATTTGTGTGGAACATCAATTTTTAGAGCAGCATTTCTTTTTTAGTATGGTATCTGAGGAAGCATAGCGTAAACTATGCCTGAAAAAGATGGGGAAGAGGAGCTTTAGCCCCATCCCCCTTCCTCCCCTCCCCCCCCCCCCCCCCCCCCCCTCCAAAACAAAATTTAATAATAATGAATTAAATAAATAAATAGAAATACAAAATAAATACAGTTTAAAAAGATAAATAAATCCATCAATCAAATTAATGAATGAAAAATTGTTTATTTTAATAAAGTGA
>JBAMJV010000229.1:0-12500 GCA_037951105.1 Echinarachnius parma | reverse complement strand
AATTACGTTAGCATTGCCCCACGTACAGTCTTTGGTGTACGTGTTTTCGTTCTTATCGACTACATGGATTATTGCGAATACAGTGAAACCCCGTTATAACGAGGTTGTCGGGATCCCACTTTTTACCTCGTTATAATTAAGCGGTACCTCGTTATAAACGTATTCAAAAACAATATAACACAATAAAAATGAGGATCATACAGACAGCCAGATTTACCTCGTTATAAGACTAAGAGGTACCTCGTTATATCCGAGCTCGTTATAACGGGGTTTCCCTGTATTGGATTTGGATAATTGATGATGATGATGCATGATACTATTATGCATCACGATGATGATGATGACCCATACTTAAAGTGGACTTCCATACGATTTCAAGCTTCTAATGATTGAAAGACAGATATTCTAGGTCAATAAACACAATTTTGTATAAACAAATTATGATTGTGCCTGGGTTTATAATTGGTTTTGAAATTCTAATGACACAATTTCGCGAGCGAGCTTGTTCTATCCCACAATGCACCAATTTGTGACGTGCGACCCTCACTTTGCGCCTATCTATGTTTTTACACTGCAGCGAATGTGTTCTTTTGATCGGACCAATACAATGCTCGATCATGAATAGTTTAGTCCACGCTGTGCCGCTGACCGTGCCTTTGAGCATTACTGCATTGTTGAACCGTTTGAAAATACTTGCCTGCCCGATATTGTAACACGTTTGGCTTTCATTGGAATTTGAATAGACACACAGTTCTGTAAACGTGGTTATTGAATTTGCTGGCTCTGCATGACCGGCTATTATGAATGACACATGCAGTGATCACAATGCAGTGGCACCGGATTCAAGCCTACTCAAGAAATTGAGCAAAGTGAGGGTGCTACGTAAGGATCTCTAATGGTGTGCGGTAAATTTAATTATTTCCTCAGAGTTAATGACATTAGAAAAACTCTTAGAAATCAACCAAAGTGAGTCAAATCCTGAAAATATTCAAGCACATCGTCCGGAATTCTCCTTTAAATGCACCGGGCCGGCTGTCCTCGCCTATACTGTTCGTGCATATTATATTTACGTACAGAATCGCATTGCGCGAGTGCATATTTTTTTCGCTCGGCGTGGCCGTGGCATGCATGCCAGGCAGTGTACATTTATTGCGTGAGGGGTGTTTGCAAATTCACTTTGACGGCACTTTGACCCAGTTGTTAATGGTTACGACCGACGCTACCTGTATTTAATAGAACAATAGTACATACCACGTAGTTTGTCATGTGTAACATACAGAATATTTTACACATGACAGAATTACAGGTATGCTTAAATGGGTAGTTCAGTTTTGGTATAGCTGCAGGAAATAATTTTGTGTGAGATAATGAAAAACTTAGTGTAAAATTTGAAAGAGCATACAATTTTAATGACAGAATAAACTTTATTTGATCAAAATCGGTTCAGAAATGGCTGAAATATCGATGACAATGAATATATCCGATCGGAATAAATCTGGGCCCCAGATTTATTCGATTTTTTATTTTTTTATTGTTAAAATGCTTACAATTTTTCAGAAATTTTCAAAAGAGTGTTTTCAACAGTTGTTGATGATCTCTCTATTTAATTATTATTTCAATTCAATAAAATATCACATGCATAATTTTGTATGAAAAATGGTTGAAACCAATGCTTTTTTAGAGAGCGCCCTCTTGTGTTTTAATGGCTCTCTTTGAATGATAACAGGCTTTTAACTAAGTCATTTGTAATTTTCTATACCTTTCGAGCATTGTGGAGTTAACTATTAGTTTTTAATGCTATTGTGCAGGTTTTGATTACTAAAGCTCAGCCTTATAGGAAACTTTACTGTCTTATACTGTCGGCCCTTTCTAACAATTTTTTGTTAATCTTGTTAACAGAGTAAGCTCGGTTCTCAACAGAGATGTCAAACAGTTTGGAAAGAAATTTCTCTTTGATGATAATGAGGAGACCTGCTGGAATTCTGACCAGGTGAGATTTACTGACTTATTAAAATAATTACTTGTTGCCATTTCTCGAACAAAAAAAAAGCATTCTTAAACCAGAGGAACTTCATTATGAAGAGCTCTGAAAAACAAAATTATCTTATATATATAACATGGTAATTTTGCTGTTCACAGGCCCAGCTCTTAAGTTTTATATATTTTGTTTGTTTTTCATGATATAACTTTCACAAGAGAATATATAACAAGTTAATTTCCATGGGCCCAAGGACCTCATTGTAATGAGGTTCCACTGTATATTATTCACTAAGTGCAGATAATGATAGGAATATGACAAAGAATCATCTTTTGATCGTGTACTTTTAACCAGTTATCCCCACCACTATAGGCATAGAGGTTTCATGACATTGCTGTACAGTTAAACCTCTTTAGAATCAGAAAGAGCCTTGTAATACAGTACATGTAGCATTAACTATTCAGAACCGGTGTGTGCTTTATAGCATGATACCTGATATAACAAGGTTAATTTTACTAGTCAAACTTCAGTTCTAGTATAATTGTTTTAGCCCTAATATAATGAGATGCCTGATATGATAAGGTGCGGTTCCACTGTATATTACCATGTTCCCTACTAGATTTGCAATCTACATAAAGAGTTAATTAAGGGCTCATCTGGCCCATATGTTGAATAATAGTGTAAATGTGTCCAACACCATTATGTATTTTCTTTGCTGTTAAGTGATTCTATAGTCTGTGCTTTTGTTTGTCTTTCTTGTTTTAAGCGCATAGGGACATGCCTTGGCTATGTGTTATGCGCTATAAAAGAACTGAATATTATTATTATTATTATTAAATAATTACTTTATACAATTTCCATATTTTAACTTTTACTTATATAAACAGGGATCCCCGCAGTGGGTCTCCTTGGAGTTCAGGGAGCCATGTCTCCTGAAGGAGCTACACCTCCAGTTCCAGGGAGGCTTTGCTAGCAGGACCTGCTGGGTGGAGGGGAGCGCAGAGGGAGAGGAGACTCTCAAACTAATGGACTTCTACCCAAACGATGACAACACCACTCAAATATCCTTTGCGTAGATGACATTAATTCTAAAACAGTCAACTCCTTGAGTGCAAATGTTGCATATATTTGCACCAAGCAATACATGTACACAAAAATGCCATAGATGGCACTCAAAGTCTTTACTGCTAATGTGTTTAAAAATTGCTGAGAAGGCAGCTTGGGGAAGTTGTGCCTATTATCCTAAAATTGAGAAGAAAAAAAGTCCCCAGAGTAATAGTTTTTAATAACGTGAAATACATACATGTATATGAAATTATTATTTGCAAGTACTCCATATTCTGGAGATCTAGTTTATGCTTGTGCTCTTTTCCATGTGAATATACTTTTTCCAGAAGTATTCAGCAGAAGAGTCTCATCAGTGACTTGTTTGTGGACCCCATGATTAATATTTCAAATATATCAATAAATACCTTCCCAGAATATTTTAACACAGCAATATATACATTTACTCATACTTGTGTGCTGGTTTGCATTGTATCCTATGACCGGGGTAATAATGTCATTGTAAAGCGCTTAGAGATGATTATCAATCATATTACGCGCTTTATAAATCAAGTATATTATTAGTATTTGTATTACCTGCTTACATTGCACTTTTATATGTCAAAGAAATGTTTTCCTTAACCAGAGCTATACGTATTTCAATTCCCAGATAAATGTAATGCAAGAACATTGCGGATTGTCTTTGCTGAGAGCACAGATTTCTTTGGTAGAATAACGTTGTACAAACTTGATGTGATAGGGGCGCCATCGTGACAATAATAGCAACTCCATTCATAGAAAGCAGATCAGGGAAATTAAGTTGATGATGTTCAGAAATTTTAGAACCCTTAAGACATTTAGCAAAGAGCACAGGCTGCAGTGGCTGGATATCTTTTACAAACTTGATGTGTTGGCATGCTATCTTGAAAACACATTCCTGCTTTATGGCTTAATTAAAGAAAGAGGCATGACTTTTGAAGTGATATCGGAACATGGCAGAATGAACAACTCTCTAAGATCAAGAAAATTGCTACCCAGAACCACTCTTTCTATTCCAAAGTTGCTTCAATCTTTTTTTATAGTCATTTAAGCAAGTTCATGTATTGTTACAAATTACACTAACTCTACTATTAAAGCTGAATTTACATGACATTATTCCAAACCTGTTTGATGCATTTTCCTACTCCAAAGCCTGATGATCTGTTCCCAGGGATAGAAGAAAAAGTACTTAGTAGTTGATATGTTAACAAATATTTTACTCACTAAATTGTATCAACTGAAAAGGTTGTGTAGGTTGCTTGAGAAAAAGGACAAATCAAGTTTAGAGTTTTGGATTTGTGTTTTTCCTGGATTTTCTACAGTTATTTCCGCTCATTATAGAGTACAGAAGCCGTGATGTCATAAAAACACTTTTTTAGAATTTTCAAATTTGGACTTCATTTTCAGAAAGAGCATAACAAATAATGTCCAAATACCGAATATCAAAGGAATAGGTTACGTATTGGCTGAGATATGCCCATCCGAATGAATTTTACCTCAATGGGCAATCAGTGTTATAGTGCACTGGTTACTAAATTTATGAACCAGTGCACTATAACACTGAATGCCCATTGACAAACAAATCATTCGGGTGGACATATCTCAGCCAATACGTAACATATACCTTTGATATTCGCTATTTGGACATTATTTGTTATGCTATTTCTGGAAATGAAGTCCAAATTTGAGAAATTCTAAAAAAAAATGTTTATGACATCATTTATGACATCACACTTCATCACTCTATATTCAGTTATTGGTGATTTAAAGTTTGTTCACACTCAATTATATTTTTTCTTTTGTTGATTTTTGAATATTTTATAATGCAGAATATAACTGAGATCTGAATCACTTTTCTTTTCAATACTGAAACTTCAACCCCATTGTGAAGATAATTTGTAATATTGTTTAATGCTGATGCCATTACATTTTTGATTTGTATCATTTATTACCTTTGAAGCATTTTTTTGATAATCTTATTCTATGTATATTTTACCATGAGCTTTGGCTCTCAGTAATTCACTTTGTGTACCGTAATCATTTAGGGGAATATCGGCAATATCGTGTATTAGGCCCCACCACTGCTATACTGTATGCACTTATGTAACCAACTTATAGCCACTAAATCTGACCTATAGCCACTAAATCTGACCTATAGCCACTAAATCTGACCTATAGCCATTAATCTGACCTATAGCCACCAAATTAGGGTTAGGGTTAGAGTTAGGGTTTAGTTAGGGTTATAGGGTTAGGTTATGTATACAGTATATCAGTGGTGGGGCCTAATACACGATTATGCCGGAATATCAAATAGTAGTGGTAATAATGGTAATGGTAATGTTAGTAGAGGAAAGAGAAATGACAGTACCAAAAGTGAATAGCCATCTCATGCCCTACAAAGCTTATATAACACACACGCACACACACACCACACATTCACACTCCCCCCCTTCCTACAAGACATAAACCTGCAAGACCTCAAACATAAGAGTATCTTTCAAGTCACATCTCACTTTCCTATGAGGCAAGTCCCCAACCCATTAGAGATAATTATTGATTATCAATGTTTCAACTGTACTGAACTCTGTCCCCTTATCTTAAATTTTATTGATTGATTGATTTATCAGTCCATTCCTTATTTGAAATCATGATAATCAGCATTGATTATTGAACTATGTTAGTGTACTATAACTGCAATAAAAAATAACATATTTTAATACAAACTTTCATGAGTTTATGTTGTTCGAATTTGAATTGCATTTGTACTTCTCTGTGTATAGCCTCCAAACTTGAACACAGTGTTTTGAAAATTAAAAAGGATTTTTCAGTATCTGATTTGTCTGGTACAAAAGAAAATGGAAAAATAATACATCATAATCAGTATAATAAATATAATTTATTGCACAAAAACTGAACACAAAAGTGTGCATACTATGTTAAATGGAATCGCAACTATCAATGTTTATTATACATTGTATAAGAAAGTACTCGGGGCTAGTGAAATAAGGTTTTACATTGAAATGCTGTCTCATCACGGTTGCATAAACAAACATGAAATACAAACTTGTATATGACCAGAAATTAAATTGGAAAACGATTGAACAATCAACTTTGTATAGCTCTCTGACAAAAGTAGAGTAATATGTATATATATGTATTAAAGTAAATTTGGTTCCAAAGAAAAACCTAAATAATTACTGAAGTGGCGGGGGAAGTCTGCTATCTACATGCAACATACGGTGCACGCTAGCAGAACGTTCATATGTAGGTGGCCAAGTTCTAGCTTTACTGGAATAAAGGTTCTAGCTTCCACCTCTATGGTACAAATAATGTTAACAGTTAAACACATACTTAAAAAGTAATACTAATTGACATAACAATAAACTGCTGTGAGTCGAATACAGAAGGAGAGTAACTATGTTAAAAAAGATAACAAGCGGAGAATGTTTGAATATGTGACTGTTTGTATAACCATTGTAATGCAATGCAATATCAAGTACAGTTTCCATTCAGTTTCCACAAAAACAACACATGTGTGAAGTTTGCAATTAGAATACACTTCAATATTACTGCATCATCAAAGTCTGAAGAGCACACAGAGCAGCAAACCTTTCCAGTAAAAGGTATGTAATTTGTTTGCCTTGTGGCCAAGACGGGCAAGTAAAATCAAGATTTTTCACATTCTTATGGCCCCAATCCGGCCAGTAGAATTAAGCATGAATGAAATTTGGTGGCCAAAAGTAAATTTTTAGTGGCCCCGGGCCAGCGGGCCTATGCTAATTTCGAGCAGTGTATATTTGGTGGTATACTACATTAAAATAAGTTGCGAGTTGACTCGTTCAGATCATGATACATTTTTTACTGACTTCTTCTAGTAAGGTGGCCAAAACTGCTCATGATGAAAAATGCTATCATTTTAAGAACTGTGACAAATTTTAGGCAGTATCACAAGTGGTCAAAGGCAAGTCATTGTTTCCAAAGATGCTGATGTTTGAAGAACAATGACAAATTGTGATGCACTCTAACAAACAGTCAAAAGCAAGTCATTGTTTCCAGTCATTGGAATGTGCAAAAATCAACAAGGAATCGAGAGATATTCAATTTAGAACAGTAGATGATCTTCTATATGGGGTGCATTAATGTACTGAGGTGATCATGATTGAAGAATCTAATATCTGAAGAATAATGACAAATTTTAGGCACTCTCACAAACTGTAAAATACAAGTCATTGTTTCCAGTAATGTGAACGTGCACAAATCAACAAGGATTTGTGAGATGTTCAACTCCGATGACAATTATCTATACCGGCTGCATCCATGCACTGAGATGATCATGGTTTTTAATGGTATAATTTGAAGAACAATGACGAATTTGAGGCTCTCTTATTAACAAGCTACCAAACACAGGTCATTGTTTGCAGTAAAGGAATGTGCAATTCCAACTAGCATTAATTTGAGAGATGTCCAACTCGGAAGACGATCATCTAAACCGGCTGCTAGCTCCACTGAGGTTACTTGAACGGCCTGTCAAACCCCCTGATAATGGCCTGTAGGGGGACAAAGCAGAAAGGAACACACACAAAATGTTAAGTAAAATATTTTATTGATAAAAAGTTGTGTTTGATCGCAGCAGAATCTTCTGAAAATCAAATTACAACAATGGATTAACCTATAGTAACGAAAACACTAGGACCATCAATTTACCTTGTTATACAAGTAGGGCAAAAAACAAAAGCATATATAGAGCTTGTTCCAGCAGTGGCGATGGAAACATGGTCAGTCTGATTGGGGTAGGGGGGGGGGAAGGGGGCACACATTATGTATTTCTTAATTTGTACACAGATTTCTCCCTTACATATTTTATTGTTTTGGGCTAAATATTGGGAGGCACATGCCCCCCCCCCCCCCCCCCCCCGTTCCGCCACCCCTCCTCGTCTCTGTCGCAACGCCACTGTGTACCAGTAAAATGACCTCAAAATAAGACAATTTTATTATATCGTGGGCTATCGGGGCTCTTATGACAGGGTTCCACTGTGTAACAAACAGTGTTGTATCCGAGTCCACCCAATCCGAGTCCGAGACCGAGTCCGAGTCCGAGTCCAGACTGTCCGAGTCCGAGACCGAGACCGAGTCCAGACCATCCGAGTCCGAGTCCGAGTCCAGACCATCCGAGTCCGAGTCCGAGTCCGAGTCCGAGTCCAACTCTTTTTTTTTTAAATTAATTATTTTTATTTTACATTGATTCATTTTCTTTTCCAAAGGCAATTGATCATCACTCGATCAAGTGATTAACCCTAGATATGTGTGACACATAATATGCACTCATTCAGGGCTCCACACTCACGTTTTTTTTTAACAGGCCCTTTTGGGCCAGTAGATTTGTTTCAATTATTGTATGGGTATATTCGTTGTATTACTTATTATGGCGTTATGAAGGGTAATAATCACCCGACGTTGTGAAATATTATGTATGCGAGCGAGCGGAGCGAGCTTGAAAATTTTACCTATTTCACAGCGGAAAATTGCCATTTATTTCAATTACTGTATGGGTATATTCGTTTTATTACTTATGATAATGGCGTTATAAAGGGTAATACAATCACCCAACGTTGTGAAATATTTTGTATGCGAGCGAGCGGAGCGAGCTTGAAAATTTTACCTATTTCACAGAGGAAAATTGCCATTTGTTTCAATTATTGTATGGGTATATTCGTTGTATTACTTATTATGGCGTTATGAAGGGTAATATAATCACCCGACGTTGTGAAATATTTTGTATGCGAGCGAGCGGAGCGAGCTTGAAAATTTTACCTATTTCACAGCGGAAAATTGCCATTTGTTTCAATTATTGTATGGGTATATTCGTTTTATTACTTATGATATGGCGTTATAAAGGGTAATACAATCACCCGACGTTGTGAAATATTTTGTATGCGAGCGAGCGGAGCGAGCTTGAACATTTTACCTATTTCACAGCGGAAAATTGCCATTTGTTTCAATTATTGTATGGGTATATTCGTTGTATTACTTATGGCGTTATGAAGGGTAATATAATCACCCGACGTTGTGAAATATTTTGTATGCGAGCAAGCGGAGCGAGCTTGAAAATTTTACCCATTTCACAGCGGAAAATTGCCATTTGTTTCAATTATTGTATGGGTATATTCGTTTTATAACTTATGATATGGCGTTATGAAGGGTAATATAATCACCCGACGTTGTGTAATATTATGTATGCGAGCGAGCGGAGCGAGCTTGAAAATTTTCGCAATTTCACAGCGGAAAATCCCCAAATCCCGGAGAAAATGAGGGAGAAAAGAGGGGAAAGGAATAAATGAAAAAAGGGACCCATGTCTAAGGATTTTTTTAATGAAAAGGGGACCCATGTCTAAGGATCTTTCTTGAAAAAGTCACCCTTCCCAGCAGCACATCCCCGTATACCCAATATACGTGAGTACCCCCCCCCCCCCCCCCCCCCCCCCGGGTGTTTGATAGCCGAACATTTTCAGAATCGCGGTGTCAATTCATAAAAAAGACAGTATAAAATGAAAGCATACCTATCAATTATAAGCTTGGGCTATTTGTTATGGATATGTAACTTGCGTGTCCATTCGTTTCCCACAAATGTGATTTTTTGCTCACTTTCTTGTCGGCTGTCAGTTCATTCGCGATCTCTTTTTCAAGCAACAATCGCTTGGTGGATTGGATAGAATATTTGGCTTGTTTCTTGCAGAATTATAGCACGGAATAGCCAATATACAAGTATGCAAAATATACGGAAATTGGCCGGTCTCGAGCTGGACTCGGCCCGAGTCATCGAGTCCACGACCTTCGAGTCCGAGTCCGAGGCCGAGTCCGGGGTCCCCGAGTCCGAGTCTGAGGCCGAGGCTGGCAATGCCGGCCTCGAGTCCGGACTCGAGACCAAGACCGGCCTCGAGTCATACAACACTGGTAACAAATAAAGAGACATTTGTGAAGTATTTTTGAAAACATCCTGAACTTCTGCAGTGAAACTTTACAAAGAATATTTTTTCTAGAAACAATTTAAATTTTAAACATTGAAGTTGCCTCTTGATGCTTTTAATTACAACCTGTGTTTGTACATAAACGTCCCACATGTCCTTTCATTATTGAAGCTCTAAGGTGTACCGGCCAGTACATAAATGCCGACACATCAAGCGTCGGTCATCAGTACACTTCATCAATAAATAATTACTACGAAAGAGTTGACTGTTGGTCTACTTACTTGTTTTGAGTGATGGACTTCTTTTTCTGACTGGCAGATGTCTTGCCCCTGTCGAGGAGAAGAAAACAAGTGCAACAACAAAAACAATTGTGAATGAGTACTGAAAGAAATGAGGTGATTATATGATGCAAAGACTATCATACATGTTGTATCTTTTACTTGACATAGGATTTTTTTTTTTAACTCTTCATGATGGGAGAAAATTATTTTATGATTAATTACATTAATTTGCCTATACCTTGTACACATCGGTTGGCATAAAAAGACAACTTATTTAATATTAGTCAAAATAACTAGGGGTAAATGCTCTTCTGGGGGATTAAGACATTGTTTTCTTGATAACTTAAGTCTTACAACTTCTATCATTTGTCCATAAAATATGAAACATTATAAGCACTAATTCACAAAACCATAACTGGTCATAGGAGTACATAGACAAAATGTGCAGTATCTCCACTCCCTGGGGAGCATTCTTTCCAAGCAGCACATTACGAGAGTTTTCAAACAATTGTTTTCTCCTCTAACCTCCATCTAAAACACTGAGGTAGAGTGATATTCTATGGAAATGTAATTGCAAAACCTTGAGGAGTCCAGGGGGGTGTTTCAAAAAGATCCTTAGTTGAACTTAACTCTAAGTTGGACTTATAAAGTATGGAAAGCCGTTCTTTGAAAACAATTTGTAAAAGTCCTTTTAAAAGGTATAAAATGTTGTTTCAAATCATTAATATTTGTCTATTATCAAGGAAAGTTCATGTTCTTCATGTAAAATTTATGAAAAGTCTAAAATACTTGCATTTTTGCTTTGGAATGTTATTTTATTTTAAGACTACAAATGGCTTACCATAATATTTAAGTCCAACTTAGTGCTAAGTTCAACTACTTCCACAGATTTTAAGCAATTCTAATCAAAATGGCATCATGTAGCCTACAGTTGACTTGCGGTTGCACCATGTCCTTTTTTAGGATTATCCAAGGAAGAATACCAACAGTTCTTCTCAGGACTCGCCAATCCTCCCTTCTTACATGGTGCAACCCCAATTCAACTGTACATCTACACCACCATGGAAGCAGATACTTACAAACAGCATCTAAATGGCATCATGTTGCAGATGTGCAAGATATGTTTTTGTGTATGTCAACATAGCAGTGGAGCACACTACTTCCAAACCTACTATTGATAAATTTATGCTACAAATTATTTAGTAAAAGCTCACTTTTTGTCTGACTTTCCCTTGAACACTTTGCTGACATCCAATTTCTGTAGAGGACTATCATCCTGTTCTGGGGCATCGGAGTCCATGGTGGACCCGAAGATTTCTGCAAGAATGGCATCAACTTGGAGACGGTATGGTCCATACAGGTTGAACCATTGCTAGAAGAAGTAAAAGAGAGGGAGAAAGAGAGAAAAAATTAATGGATTAACAAATTATACTGTTTTGGTTACAATTTACATCATCATTGTGTAATGTTGACAGTTGTGTCAGAGAAAAAAAACAGAGAGACACAGACATTTAATATGAATAAGTAGAAATGTCATTAAATATCATTGATATCTGCAGTACTACTTCGGGAGATGAAATTGCAACATTGAAGTTGCCCATTTTCATTAGAATCACTAGTAAACTATGGCAGTAGCTCAACAGCTAGAATAACCTACTCCCGACCACCCGTTGCCTGATTCCTTATTTACTTTCTTCAATCTTCTAGGGCAGGGGTATGGTGATGGTGGTGGTGGTGATGGTGTCAATGACAGTGTTGTTGACAATGATAATGATGATGATGATGAGATGATGATGATGATGATAATGATGACGACGGTGATGATGATGATGATGTTGTTGTTGACAAAGATGATGATGATGGCGATGACGATGAAGATGGTGATGACGATGACAATGATGACGATGCTGATGCTGATGATGATGATGATATTGTTGATGATGATGATGATGATGATATTGTTGATGATGATGATGATGTAGACCAATAACAATAATCTGCACCTACCTTTGCCTGTGGACTAAGACCCACGTCGGTGAAAGCGTACTGCCACTGCGGTAAACCCATGTGGACCATCATCAGACGGAAGTACTGAGAGAACGAACTGGACAGGAAGTGCCACCTGAGGGCAGTGTCCAGGAACCAAATCTCAGCATCACGGGCTGGTGTTCCTGCAATCAATGAAATCATTTC
>JBAMJV010000228.1:0-202504 GCA_037951105.1 Echinarachnius parma | reverse complement strand
CCTCATCCCCCCCCCCCCCCCCCCCCCCCCGTTGTCTACGCCCCTGGTCCATTACATGGGTAGGGGAATATTGTTTGTAAGCTGAAAAAATGACAGGATCAATTTGTTTATTATTTTTTTCCCTTCTGAATATTTTGTAATTATCAATGATTTGCCTACAGTTCATGATTTCTTGTTTGTCTGTGATCAGGGCACTGCTTTGATTATGAAGACTTACTGTTATTTTGGTCAATGAAACACAATTTTGAATAACCGTCCTTTAGTGGGTGGGAACGTCTTTTCCCAGACAAATTTGCATGAAATCTATGAAAACTATGAAAAATTACTTTAATAATTATATGCAGCACGATTCTACACTATCTTTCCCAATGAGTGACCTGAAAGGTTGACCTCAAATGTCATTAAAGACATTTGGGGTTGTTTTAATGATTATTTATATTTTGCCAAACTCTACAAGGTTTCAGCTGAATTAAGCATAAACAATAAAAATCTTCATTGAAACCCAACACATGCAAATGATTATAATGATTACTCCTCACACACATGTAGCTGACAAGAAACATATACTATTAATCCTATATTAACAATGCTTGCCCTGAAACTGAGCAGTAGCCATGCAGAAATAACAAAGAAAGTTGAGAAAATATTATTTTGTAAAAATTGTAAATTGAAAATAAAAACGTAAATCTCACCTAGACTGCAGTAATGATATTCTCCCCAAGTGTCACAAGAGAAATGGTTCATTACTCTCACCACATTCAATTTTGTTCATAAGCCATCCTTGCTTGGTACTCTGTTCTTGGCTGGTCACAATCCATATGTCATGTTTCAACAGTGTGGATGTAGCCTGAATTACAACATGATCTGCCCAGGTGCCATCTTGAGCCATGGCCACGAGGAACTTCCTATCAACATGGCTTGCTAGGGGACTTGATTCTTCCTTAAAATAATAAAAAATACAAAAAACAATAATAATAGTAAAGAGTTACAATGAATATATCGTGTGGAGTATGAAGCCATGTACAGTCATATAAAGTATGCATCTTTTCAGGGAAGAGGACATCTTTGATGCATATGCACTGATCATTGAATTCTCCATTTCTGCATTTTTGTGGTTTCACTCTCAAAGCAATCGAACAGAAACAAAAACATGGGTTTAAAGTATGTTTGTACTGCAGCCAAAATAGGTTCTTTCCCATGCACATAGACCAATTTGGAATTAAAGCCCAAGTAACTAATAACTAAACACAATGGAGAAAAACAAACAAACAATTAACAAAACTTATCTTGGAAATGTAAGTTTTAAATTAATTTGAAAAGGTTTGGTACAGTTTATATGAAAAGTGCAGCAAACTTACCAGATTTCTTAAGTAATCAACCACTTGTTTTCGAAGTTGTATGGCGCTTGGAATTTGAGGTATGGAAAGTCGTTTCATTTGGTCCACTACACTGTGAAAAAAAAACAATTTCCATCACCTGGAACTTCCAGACGTACAGCCATGTTCAAGGTATCCAGATTTTGCTGCAACCTCTTCTTGAACATTTGGGTCTTATCTTGATTCTTTTTTTGCTCCCACGTCTGACACCAACATAGCTTGTTGTAATACAGTGGCATCTGTTAAGTAAATAATTAAACAGGTGCTTTTAATTTCTCTATTTCTGTTAGCTTATTTCATCAAAGTTCACACATAATGAACTACATTCATGTACTTTCAAATATTTTTAAAATGTTTTTTAAATTCTTGCTAAACATGCTCACTTCTAATGTTCGCTTACAAACTGCATTTAAATGTTCATTTCAAGTACTAAACCAACTATGTTAAGATATTGCAAGTGGTTGAACGGAAGAATTAACCCTATTTTAACTGGGCTATTTCAGACCAGGTTTTTTTACTGGGGTTGACCCCCCCCCCCCCCCCCCCCCCCCCCCCCCCCCAAGATCTCAAAGACCGATTGTCCGATTCACAAACAATTTTGCATTTTGCACATGCAAATTATGGGCATATCAATTACTGAAGTACGCTAATTGTTGCTAATTTTTAAAGAAAAACATATTTTGTATGATTTGTATTATTTTGACAATATTAGATATGACAACCATAAAGACAAGGACAAATTTACAATTATTAAGGGTTAAGATAGGGTTAAACTACATTTTGGGGTCTCAAAGCAGGGTCTTTTTTGGACAAACTTTTGTGCACAGGTTGCAAGAAGAGTCTTTGAATGACATGGCTAGAAATTGCCCCCCCCCCCCCCCCCAAATTGGGCTATTTGGGTGATAGCAATGTCAAAAATGGGGTTATAATGTCACAGCTTTACATACACAATATGTTTCATATAGAGGTTTCCCCTTCCTGAAATACCAGCATACGACTTAAAGTACTTCCTTGTACCTTTTCTTTCAGGTGATGACTTTAAAGTCCTTTTAATTAAAGTTGCAGGCATTGGAACAATATTCAGTGATTCGCATTCGTGAAAATAAACCAAAGTGGCAAGAATACTTGCTATAATATTTTATAGACCTTTCCAGATGCCTCCATTGATGACACACAAGTTTAAGCAGCCGTTAACACAAGAGGGCGCTCTCCAGACACCTCAATACAATTTTTCAACCATTTTCCCCCCAACAAATGCTGATGTTTGTTTAAAATAATTATTCAGTAGAGAGAGCATCGAAAAAAAAAATTACAATCAATTTGGGCCAAAATCATCTTCGCTGGGAATCGAATCTTATACATTGGATATTTCTATCGCCCACCGAATGACGACCCTACGAGTCGGATGAATCTCAACGATGCTCTCAAGAAGCTAACGGAGAAAGCAACACTGCCTAACATTATTTTATGTGGGGATTTCAACGTCCCACATATAAACTGGGAGAACAATACTGTTATAATAGATGCTGCACAAAATAAACCTCAATACGGGAGAAGGCTCAATGAAACAATGTGATGCTACAAGAGAAAAGAACAATTTGGACCTCACGTTCACTACAATACCAGACCAAATCACCAAGTCTGAAATTGTTCCCGGGATGTCCGATCACAGGGCAGTGTCGATTCACCTTTCCACCTCATTGAAATACACCCGCAAAAAACCTCGCAAGGTATACGTTTATAAAAAAAAGGGATATGAAAGGTTTGGGTGACGACATTATACAATTCAAGGACTCCTTCATTAGATCTGCTGGCGATAGGGAGGTAAATCTAAATTGGGAAACCTTCAAAAGTGAATTATTTCGTTTGATGGACAAACATATTCCTCAGAAAAAATTGTCATCATGGCAGGATGTGCCATGGATGACGAATGATATTAAGAGACAAAATCGAAAGAAAAACAGATTATACAACAAGGCAAAGAGAGTTGACACCGAACAATGCTGGCAGGATTTTCGAGACATAAGAAAGGCTGTCAAAGCTAGCATGAGAAAATCATATATATACGAGGAGTACATAAATGGAATATTTACGGACAGCGACGATGAAAAACAATCACACAAAAGATTCTGGAAATTCGTTAACAGCAAGAAGAAGGACTCGGGTACGATTCCCACCTTGAAGACAGCTTATGGACTTGCGACAGACAACCTTTCAAAAGCTGAGGCTCTCAATAATCAGTATATGAATCTGTATTTACAAACGAAACCAGAGAGGCAATACCAGACAAAGGACCAATGCCTTATGTGTCGATGTCAAACATAACTTTTACGTTGGAAGGGATTGAAAGAATGCTTAAATCTCTCAATTCAAATAAAGCATGTGGCCCAGATCTAATTCCTGTCAGGATCTTGAAGGGATATGCAAAGGAAATAGTCCCTATACTCCGAGTCATATTCATTCAATCTTATGACACATGCAAATTACCACAGGACTGTTTGATTGCTAATATTGTACCTGTTT
Source organism: Echinarachnius parma (assembly GCA_037951105.1). NCBI lineage: Eukaryota > Metazoa > Echinodermata > Echinoidea > Clypeasteroida > Echinarachniidae > Echinarachnius > Echinarachnius parma. The sequence continues at coordinate 198,605 of JBAMJV010000228.1, read as the reverse complement.
ATAAAAAGGGAAATAAATGCAAACCAGAGAATTACAGACCTGTTTCTCTAACATGTGTCACATCTAAACTCATGGAACATGTGATCTTTCACTCCATCATGGAACATCTGGATGAAAATGATATACTTGTGAAGTATCAACATGGTTTCCGCAAGAAGCATTCTACCGAGTCCCAACTCATCACTACGGTAGAAGAACTATCCAGATCTTTAGATAACAACCATCAAACAGACATAATAATTTTGGACTTCTCCAAGGCCTTCGACAAGGTTGCTCATCATCGGCTTTTAAGTAAGCTGAAATACTACGGAATTCGTGATGTGACCCTAAGCTGGATATCAACTTGGTTGACTACTAGGACTTAACGAGTGGTTGTTGATGGAGAGGCTTCAACGTCGGTTCATGTCACATCAGGAGTGCCTCAGGGCACAGTTCTAGGTCCTCTGATGTTCCTCTTATTCATAAATGACATTGGTGACGAGGTCGATTCTACCATCAAATTATTTGCGGACGATTGCCTTTTGATGTGGAAAATAACATCTGTAGATGACACGGTATAACTTCAATCAGATATGGACAGACTTTTGGAGTGGGCTGATCGTTGGCAAATGCAATTCAACGCCAAGAAATGCTACTCAATGCGAATTCACAGAAAGAGGCATCCCATTATGCACACTTATACTGATCTTCTAGGTGTGGCCAGCAAAGCATATCTTGGAATCGAGCTACATGAGCGTCTAAGCTGGAAATCGCATGTAGATGCGGTCACAAACAAGGCCTCGAGGACCCTTGGATTCATTCGGAGAAATCTCGGAAGACAATGTCCAACAGAAGTGAAAAAAATGGCATACATCTCTCTCGTACGGTCCCAGCTAGAGTATGCTTCGGTAGTATGGGACCCCAACAAGCAGAATCAGATAGACCAACTAGAGAAGATCCAAAGACGTGCACTTGGTTTCATTTGTGGAAACTACCAGCGTGATGCCAGTGTAACATCCATGCGAGAACAACTTAATCTCCCAACTCTTGAAGAAAGAAGAAAACGGGCACGAGGGCACGATTGTCAATGTTCTACAAGATAGCAAATAACAAAATTGCGATACCAATACCGGATTACATCAAACCGAGGGAGCGAACTACAAGAAGGAGTCAACAACAACGACGATATATGAGACTAGGCTCTTCAATGGACACTTACAAATTTAGTTATTTCCCCAGGACACTTAAGGACTGGGACGAGCTACCTCAGAACATCGTCGAACTGCCTTCTTTGGAGCAGTTCAAGGTGGCTCTTGAAACAATTTAGTTCCCCTTTCAGGAACTGTACCGCATAGAGCTGTATATAACAGCTCTGTTTCTGAACCGATTTTGATCAAATAAAGTTGATTCTGTAATAAATATTATTATGTGCTCTTTCAAATTTTACACTTAGTTTTTCATGGCCTCACGAACAAATTATTTCTTGAAGCGCCCTCTATACCAAAACTGAAATTTACCTTCCGGTTTGACAAGCTAGTATAAGCATGGTAAGTAGTATACCAATATTTTATTGGTGCCTCGACCCCACCCCAGCAAATCTACTCAACTGTAAGTATATATATTTCTCTATAAATTAGATATAATAGAGACCCTGCCATGTTTGTAACAAACTGTGATCACGTGTATTGTTTTGTTTTTTCATTGTTGAAAATGAGGATATTAATCAATATAACGATAGAAATAGAATATGTTGTAGCACTTATACAACAGAAACGGGGCATAGATCTAAACTCACCGAGCATGGTGGCTTAGCGGTTAGAGTGTCAGCCTCATGCCCGGGAGGTCCAGGGTCATACCAAAGACTTTACAAATGGTACCTTCTGCCTTCCAGCCAGGCGCTCGTCATTTATAGAATGGAGAAGGGAAATTTAATCACACGAGTTACCAGAGGATGCCCCTTCTGCAGCTTTCGCTGCATTTAGTAGACGTGTGGCATAGGGCTAATGAATCGGAGATAGGTGCCGCCTAATGTGTCAAAATTTGGCACGGGAAGGACTTTAACTAAAATAGAAACATATTCGGATGGTATAACGTTTACATTCCAGATGATAAATGTGAAAGAATTAAAAATGGTATTCTGTAGTATGTCTTGATCAGGACTGGAGCACGTATAGAAATACATAATGGAGATAATTAAATTATATTATAAATCGCAAAATATATATACACACACACCTTATCCCCCATAAAGCTATTGGCAACTAACTCCATTCACGCCGTTTAAAAATTACTTGCAGTCGGACTATTTCTATTCTCTTTCTGTAGAACCACGATTCATTTTTTCGCAGTAATCATTACTTATAATATTATAAAGGTTGAATAAAATGTATTTGGAAACGAATATTGTTATAATTGTTTGTAAATTGCATGGTTTCTAAATCCATCACTTTAACATAACTGAACTTAATTTCGGGTTGTGAGTGTCCATTTAAATAATCTGTTTTAGAACATCGAACTAGAACGTGAATATTATCTCATGCACACGGTCGATGTCTTCATGCTCATGATTGTTTCAACTAACATGTCAATCACAATCACCTCGGTTTTACGGTTAGCGATTTATTGATCGATCTTTATACTAGCGCAATGTAGACATGCCTGTAGACCAATCAGCACTCGAGTATCATAAAATCATAAAACACTTAGTTAAAAAATATCAATAATTTGTTTGCCCAACCTCCCCATTTTCGCTCTCTAAAGTGGCTTCGAGTAGCAAAATAGTCATATCGACATTGTACACTACTACACTATCTAGAGGCGAAGGCTTGGTGATGGTGGGCCTCTCTAGATAGTCAGTGTATGTATCATAGTTGGAAGTCTTTCCCGCCATACTGATAATTCCAACCCCTTTAGGGTAATGATTACATAAATAAATACATAATGATATATGTCGGTATATGCTACCCAATTTGTACATTTTGCCGCCATTGATTATAGGTATGAGGGGCACGGGGGCACGGGAGCACAGGGGCTATATAGGGGACACGGGGATTACGTATAGAACACAATTAATTATTTTACAATTAAGGGTTAATATTTTGAAAATTAAAAAAATAAATACATAATACAGGGTGCCGTAAATATTAATGTGCCCTCCACCCCAAATCAGTCGGACCGCGATACACCACTGCCCCCCCCCCCCCCCCCCCCCCCTCCCCGCACTTATCCCCCGTCTGTTTCGAGCATGCATGGCTATACGTAAAATACGTTGCTGATGGCATCGCTGATCTCAGCAACCGCGTTACATCGCATGCAGGGATAAACACCCCCTTTTTGGGCAAATCGATCCTCACTCCCCCTATGAATAGGACTAATTATTATTGATTATTTCTTTCTCTTACAATATTTGATGTCTCTTTGTTGTGTTTGTGAAGAACTGTCATATTAGTGGTGTTTATTCCGGTCGTAGTGCCACACCTGTGGGCCAATCTCTGTATTGTGGAGCGACGCCTCACAAGAATAGGGAATTTCAGAATGTGCTTTGCCAAGGACCATACTTATCTGTAGGAACTGACCACTCTCTATAGGACCCACCTCCAGTTAAAAACCATTTACAGTTTGAGTTATCATGGTTATAAAATGTAGTATTTGGGACTACCAAATAAGTATACCAAGTACCAAGATGGATTTATTGTACGCACATGTATTAAAGGGATATTAGGCCTACAGTTTTAGTCAAACTAAATGTTAGTAACCAAAACCTGCACCATAACATTATAAGCTAAGAGTAATAACTCCACCGTGCTTTAAGGTTTCACAGTCATTACAAACGACTAAGTAAAAGGCCTGTTATTATACAAAGGAGCCTTTAAAACACAAGAGGGCGCTTTCTAAAACACATCAGCAACTATTTAAAAACCTCTTCTGTAATTGCTTTTTAAAGTGTAAGCATTTTCTTAAATCATCGAATAAATGTGGGATCCCACATTTATTCCAATCGGATATATTGATATTTCAGCTGTTTCTGAACAGATTTTGATCAAAATAAAGTTTATGTCATTAAAATTGTATGCTCTTTCAAATTTGACACTCAGTTTTTCATTACCTCACAACATTTTTTGAAATATGGCACAGAAACAAACACTAGTTTGTTTGCTCGCTTGTTTTTTAATTTTTATATAGTGTTCGAAGTTGCACGTTGATCATGTTTGGTACACAAGTATTAGTCTATGGTTACATAACATTGATTATAGTTGAAATGTCCCATTCCAAACCATCCCAGTCTCCGAGGAGGTATAGAGCATATACCAAACCAACCTGTATTTTTTTAACAAGATGACACGACATATATATTTAACCATCAAGAGAGAACTGTATGACTACCAACTATAATTCATGAGGAATTATATCATCGCCTGTTTCCTTTTCCCGTCATCCCACTCTCTTTCTCTCTCCCTCTACATCTGTCCCCCTCTCTCTTTCTCTTATATACCTGTCTGTCACTACACCAAACGTCGCCAAAATATTCGCTCCTCGTCACACGTAAAATCCATTGATTTGTGAGAAGGCTCATTGTACGTTACGTACGTGTATATTTTAGTTCCTATAATCATGATAACGCAACGACTATTTTATGAGCGTTCACAATTTAACACACCGAATATAAAACGACAAGTTTTGTTTCAAGTTATTTCAGTTTATTATTCGACACAGATTAAAGTTAAAACCAATTAATGTACACTTTATAAATCATAGCCGGGTCCACATACATAATAAACATATTCTCATAGAATCTTCCAATATTAATTTTAGTAAAGCAATTTAAGTGTCAATGCAAGCTCGCAACGCAACATAATTGGGCATTTCAGAAACCCCACCACCTGCGGACGCCCTTATAGCCCCCTCCCCCTTCCCCCATACACACCTGTCTGTCACTAGACCCCCTGGCGCCCAAACATCTCATCCTGTCTTACATTTCACACTTCAACCCAAGGAGGTATTATTAGAAAGTCACCTTCTCGGTCTAACCCACAGACATCAATTTTCTCTGCCATCTACATGCGAAGGTATTTTACTGCTTACTAACGATAGTATTTTTGAAAAATGCTGTATAATAATTGTTCTCATTGTTTTGTTCCGAACATAATGGCATTTAGAAAATACACAAATAACAATGATAAATGGTTTATGCACGTAAGTGCAAGTACACAACGTAAGTGGGCATTCCAGAGGCCACACCACGTGACCTGCGGACTCCCATACCCCCCCCCCCCCCCCCCTCATACACCTAACTCATGTCTGTCACTAGATCCACTAGCTCCAAAACATCCCATCCTACTTTTCATTCACACTTCAAACTAAAACCCACAGTCATCGATTTTCTCTGCCATCTAAACGCGAAGATATTTAATTGTCCATAAACGATAGTATTTTTGATCGGTTATTGTGCTCAATGTTTTGTTCTGAAAATAAGGGCATTTTGGGAAATACACAAATATCAATTATAAATGGTTTATGTATGTTAACGCAAGTGGTCATTCCAGCCGACCCCAATGGAAATATTTGGGGGGGGGGGGGGGGGGGTGCAAATATATAATTCCCCCCCCCCCCCAATAATTCCGAAAATGAAGAAGAATAGACGAGAAAAAATATTTAATCAACCTTCAAAAATGAGCCGTGTTTTACTCTGAAAACTCTGCAGAAATAATGTCGATTTTGCCGCGAGCTTCGCGCGCATATATAGTTTCTCAGCAAGATTAAAATGTATTCACATTGCAAGCTTCATTTCGGTTACGTTTTTTTATTTTCCTCTCTATGCCCTTCAACAATAATGTACGAATACATTTGCAATGTTATACAGTTATCACACAAAATATTAGTTCTAAGTGTGTGTAATCCATGAAGCTCCCGACGGCTCCGTCCCTCGACCCCCTTGTGGGTAACCTCTTTACTCAGCCCATTCAGGGGTTCGAGCCATCAATATGTATACGCTTTCAATGTGCGCCATATAAAACCTTTTGGTAAGAAAATATATAGACTTTATATATCTACATAATATACACCTTGACACCCCTTGACAGTTTTAAACTGCATAAGGTGGTATCTCACCGGGCTGGAGACTAGTTGGCGACTAGTTGGCGGCTCAGTCTCCGCTAGTCGCGGAGACGTCTCCGCGACGTCGCCGCGACGTCTCCTGGAGACTAGCCGGGTCTCGGGGAGTCGCGGGAAAATCAAACATGTTCGATTTTTTTTGAGACTTTTTCAGTCTCCAGCAGGTCTCCGCGACGTATCCATCAGTCGCGGCGACGTCGCGGAGACTTATTTTGTCCGCGACTGGGGAGACGTCGCCGCGACTTTGCCGCGACCTACTGGAGACCAAGGCGACTGAGAGGAGACGTTGCGGAGACGTCTCCGCGACACTACTTGACGTTGCTTGACCCACTTTAGAGACCACGTGACCGAGTTATTTATCATTTGGTACAGTTTGTTCCTGCTCCCATGGATACGTCGCGGAGACGTCTCCGAGACTTCGCCTTGGTGAGATTGCAAACCATTTTCGGGTCTCCCGAGCCGAGTCGCCGCGACTACCGCGACTGATCAGTCGCGGCAGTCGTGGCGACGTCTCCGCCGGTGAGATACGCACTTTAAACCTAAAAGCTTCGGGGGCTATAATTATGTGCCCAATTTGGTTAAAACCTATTTCATACCCCCCCCCCCCCCCCCCCCCCCCCCCCCCCATCGTCTTCACATTCTGGGCGTGCAGCTGTGGGGCTTTTAGCTCTCCACGGATGACTCTGGAAAATGTTGCCCTCTCACCCCCCCCCCCCCCCAATCGAAAAAACGGATCGACGCCTCTGCCCACCCCCCCCCCCCCCCCCATATGCCTGTCTGTCACTAGACCCCCTGGTGCACATCCTATTACCTTACATTTCACACTTCAAACCCACAGACATCGATTTTCTCTGCCATTTAAACGCGAATGTATTTAACTGCACCTAAACGGTAGTATGTTTGAAAAGTTGTAATTGTTCTTCATGTTTTCTTCGGAAAACAAGGGCACTTCGAAACAGTTTGAATCTTTGCTCTATGGACCGATTTGGTAACAAAAACTTAATGTCATTCCATGCGATTAATTACTTTCAATTCTAGCCTAAATTTAATATTTGGGGTTATAAACAGTTTATACTGCAATACAGTCATGATATTATGTTAATTATTTTTTATTTTTTTATTTAATTAAAACCATTAGCTATTTAAAACATTGCACGATTCGTGACTCATTTAAAATGCGATGGGTTAAACTTAAAGTGAAGCGCTACTAACGAACAGTTTAATATCCTCGACACAACATTATAACAATTACAAACATTTGGTCAGTTAAAATCAAATCTTAAATTGTCTCCAGAAATTGGAAATATAATACACTAAATTGAAGTTGTACGCTACATAAATAGTTCAGAGGGACGAAGTTTCAAAAACATCTTCAGCTAATCGATAAAATAACATAACGTGTAAAAGTTGTTGGTTATTATGAACAGTTACTTTCAAATAAGATACTGTTACGCGAGTCTTGACAACGCATCATCACGGGACAAAGACACGTGACGTCACTACTCGAACAACAAAGTACTAGGCGGGAAAACTCTTTAGACAATAAAAAAAACGAGTGAAAGGGGTTGGGCTTCTCCTCTATTACTGCTGTAGGCCTATTTAAACAGTAGCCCTGTCCAACCACTCTGCAAATATTGGCCGGAGCCCGGAGGGTGCCTGGTCATCGAGAGATAGACGGACACTTGGCTGGCCATTCATGGCACACTGGTCAGTTAGATCAGGGACAATACTATGTAGTAGTACATTGTATTTGTGGTTAGATCTATGCATAGCGAGGGATCCAAAGAATGGAAGTCATCAGAGTCTTTACTCCTAGACAAGCTAGCAAAAGCATCATTGATGAGAATGTCAACAAGCGAAAAGTATATCGACGATAAGAATTAAACTGGAAGGCCTCGAAAAAATGAAAATATGAAGGTCGGGAAAGTTTTTGACGAGCATAACTTGTGCAGACGACTGGACCAAATGTGTAATTATGTAATAGGCCTGGTCCTGCATACCATATAAGGTTAGTCCAGTATAGACAGGGGACATGATCATTGGTAGAGATATTTCGACAATGTTTTTTTTAGAAAAGTTTGGAAGTTGGAGGGTTTCCCGCTCACTCGTTACCATGGCTGCCGTGGACTAGTCATCATTTTCCTGCACCAAGCTGCACCTGAGTATTTGACGCAGAAAATGGTAGGTAAGTAACATCATTTGGTACTTGGGAGTTTGGTACATATTTTGATTTCGTGTATCTCTCATACAAATTATATACGATTAAATGCAACCTTTAAATTGAATGCATCACTATACAGTATAGCAGCACCATTGCACCACTATCATTACCCTTACCCACAGCGACTACTATCATCTCCACCACCACCACCCCCCACCACCGCCGCCGCCACCACCACTACCAACATAACCTCCATCACTACCACCACCACCACCGCCATCATCATCACCACCATTACCACCACCGCCACCATTACCACCGCCGCATCAATCACCACTATCACCACCACCATTATAACCACCACCACCATCGTCATCATTATCATCACCACCATGGGCGTCAATACTTACGTAATACCCATTCATCAGGGGGGGATGGATGAATGGATCATCCCCCCTGATCAATGGGTATCAATGACAGATCGACACCCGTGATCACCACCATCATTATTATCGTCACCATTATCATCATCATCATCATAATTTGTAAGTACTTTGTACTTTGGAGTTTGATTAATGGTTAACCCATATAAATTAGGGTTAAAATGCAACATTAACAATGTAATGCCTTACTAGCTGCACCATTGCACCACGATCATTACCCGTACCCACAGCCACCATCAGCACCACCACCACCACCACCACCACCGCCACCACTATCACCACCACAACCACCACTTATAACACTATCACCATCATCATCACCTTCGTCATCGTCGTCGTCATCATCATCATCATCATCATCATCATCATCATCATCATCATCATCATCATCATCATCATCATCATCATCATCATCATCGTCGTCGTGATCACGATCATTCTATCATTGCACCCCCTCACCCAAACCCTTACTCTAAACTCTCCCTATCCATTTCCGCTTATTCCTGCATACTCGATAACCGTTTGTTTGGTGCGCAGGGCAAATATCAACATTATTTGTGCATGTTTCACAAATACTTTTATGTACCAAAGTGTTAGCATATATACATTTATATTTGTAAAATTATAAATAGTCAAATTTATAGAATTTGATGCACCCAAACGGTCTGCTAAAAAACCCCCAGATACTGTAAAAACAACATGAAACGTACAATGACCAAGGGTAAAGTTAGTTAGCAATATTTTAGCATGTTGTTTTCTTGTATCAATAACACTCCTAACTTGAACCGTTTTAATCCAAATTATGTATAGTTCACTTTCTACATGTACTTGTGTAAATTAAATGCAGGTCATGGGTGCACACGATGAATATAGCAAAACCCTGAACTTGTCGGTAATTCATGTTTTAAAGAAATTGGCATTTTAAGTTTTAAACGTATGTTAAAGACTAAATGTTCGTGAAATTTTAGACAATCGTATCTTTGCCAAATATTGTACGATTGTGTAGAAGGCATGAAATAAAAGCAAGGCCTTTCCCATCGCTTGAACATATACATTTTGATTTTTACCGACAAGTGCAGGGCTTTGCTATATCCAGTCACTTATATTGCAATACCTTTACAATGTCATGGATCTGAAAGGGTTAACTATGATCAATGTGTATAATAGGTCCGTGTCCTTCGCCGATTGATTAGCCAGTCTGCGTGGCGGACATTTTTATCGGGGGTACAAAAGAAGTATAATTACCAGTTCTTTAAAGACCCTCTCAACGGTTAAAAATAGGAGATTATCTACACTTTTGTAAGACGTGTAAGAATGGGAACTCTGAGCTCACTTCAGCTTACACTCAGCGGTGAGGACGTGGGGTGATAAATGAGGAGACGGGGGAGGGAGGGGGGGGGGGGGGGGGGGGGTGGGGGTCGCATCCACCTTATGGGAAATATTTCACCGCCCGCCCACTTTTGAAAATTAATACATTAATAAACGAATATGTACAATACTGTTACATTTCAGTTGTCAGAGAGTCGCAGCCCCCCCCCCCCCCCCCCCCTCCCCCGGTATGGGTTTACCGTCCCAACGCCACAATGTTCACTCGAAGATCAGCAGTGGAGTAATTATACTGGAGGAGAGCATGCCCTCAATAATTTGACAAAAACAATATGAACATTAGGGGGCAATAAGAAGAAATACATGGCCCCATTGCAGAAAGAGATTATTACAATCGATTGTGAGTTACAATAAATCGTAGGTCAGAAAATTTTGCGCGTTTCAAGCAATCAGATTTTTGCATTCAGAACACATGATCTGACATACAATCAATGGTAACTTACAATCGATTGTATTTCTTCCTGCAACGGGGCCATATAGTGTGCCCCTACTAATTCACGCCCCCCCCCCTCCCCCCCCCCCCCCTCCCCCCCCTCCCCCCCCCTCCCCCGATCATTGGAACCACGCTACGCCACCGCAGATCAGTGAGAGTGACTTGGGGATGAAACCCAATTGTGTTTCATTGAGCAGAAAATACATAATAGCTCCATTTAGATGTTCGCGCGAGATGTTCTTTTAATCAATATTGGCGGCTGTCAAAAACAGATTACATCGATTATTGCAGGTGTGGCGGAGTTTTTATACATGAGCTATTTTATAAATAGGATCGGCACCCTGTGATGTTTCATGTTGAACATGTTTCCAGGCGATGGTATTAACAATATACACATCTTGAATATTTAACTTAATATTTAACTTCATTTAACTTGTTTATTTTCCAGGTTTTGCTCCCCTAACAGATATTAATATTATGTGGAACCACTTCCGGGCATTTCTATGGAAAAATGAAATGTAACCGTAATATTTTAATATTTAATTTACCTATCAATATATTGCACGCACACATTTTTATTCACATTAATGAACGTTTCGCTGAAGAAATCTTCGCATTCACTTCAATGACGAATTTAAATCAATATTAATTCGATGACGTATTATTGCCGCACTTGCTTTTTCTTGATAATCCATTATAAGCTAATATAACGTATCCTATACAGTAATTGTGCATGTTAGATAATATAAACCGTCAAATGTATACATATATTTTGTAATTATTATATAAGAACAGAAAACATAAAGATTGTATAATCTAAGCAAATATCAAGCTGGTATCAATAATAATTGATCCGAAATCATATCATATTTCCCATGGTTTACTAATGAGCAGTGAATCAAGACAGTTATATCATTTTTCCTGAATGAGCTTTCGTTTTGGTGCGAAAATGGATCGACATAATATTTAAAAACGTATATCTTGGAAAGAAAAGTATCATAATAATTATTCTCTTTATAGTTTCGTTCGTTGTCTTCAGAAAAAGATAAGGATCATCTTAGACACATACAATTTTGAATATAATTCTCATTGTTTATAACAGCTTCTATTTAAGCAGTATATTTGTTTATGTGTTCGAAATTATCTAGAGAAATTATTCTTGATCATTTTCGTAGTCTATATATTATATGAAGGTGGGATAAAGATCTGTGCCCCGTTTCATAAAAATTTTCCAATTATTGTAAGTGTCCAATTATTGTAACTACTATGGCAACAGCTAAAATGCTTGATGCTGATTGGCTGTTGCCATAGTAGTTATCATCATTGGACACTTACAATAATTGTAAAAGTTTTATGAAACAGGGCCCTGAAGTTGACTTAGGATTTATTGGAGTAATAACAAAGCCTGCTAAGTATTTAGCTTTGTGGCAAAATAAACGTAAAACAATACAAAACATAAATAATTATCGACTTAATGGTAAATGTGGATAACTTCTTGATGGTGTCATTGCACTGGTTCTGATCAGGAATACATCAGAAAGCTCTCTTTATTAGTTCTTACAGACCCTTTACTTCTCTTCATCAGAATAATTATGCGAGAAAATGCATTAAAAACGGATTAGTACCGTGCTAACATCCAGAAGCCAGTGTAGTGCTGTTAGCATGGTTAGTTAAGCTCCACCAGTTTGCTGTGCGCATGCATAATTTGGAATAAATTATCTTACTCAGTTTTTACATAACTGTGGTATATATTCTTGATATCATAGCCTAATGATATAGGGCTGTATTTGGCTTTGTTTCGAGGTACTTCAACGTAATTAACGCATGGATGCAGTCGCGGTGTCGTATTAATTGCTCCATAAAATGATCGCTCTTTAATTAAAACCATGCATGAATCTATAGATGTCTACTTAGAGCTTCTTTTATTTCGCGTCGGTTTGACAAGGAAATGAGAGAATGCGAAAGAATAAAAAAGGAACAGAGTGGTAGGGAGAGAAATAGAGAGAGGGTGTTAAATAAATAGAGTGGCGGGGATAGAGATGGAGAGAAGGTGGAAGAGATAGAGAGAAGGTGACAGAGAGGTATATAGATTTTTTTTCTTTGCTGACGTATTAAAACTGAGGGGGGAGAAAGCCCGACGCATTAGCAGTATTTGCTCGATGACGCAACAGCTTTTCCGGCTCTATATTATTGTATGCTTGCACACCCCGTTCACAGAAAACATCCCGCAAATAACAATTAGTCCCTCTACCTCTGATCATCGCATCTTCATGATCTCCCACTGACTCACTGACTCAGTTTTACCCTACCAGCCCAAGCACGGGTGCAAGGACCGAGTGAGGGAGGTTTCATTCACTTATTGGTCCGATGGCCGTCCTGGAAAAGGTGAGGGAGTTATAGTGACAAAGTGGTCCTTGGAAGCAAAGGTGAGAAGAATCATATTAAATATTTTATGATATTAGGAAGTTTATATCAAGTCCAGAATATAGTTTTTATCTTGCATCACCAATGATGATACTCATCGACTCAGTTTTGTCACAAATGCCAAGCAACACGGGTGCAAGGACCGAGCGAGATGGCCAGGGCTCGATCATTTGAAGATTCGTCCGATCATTTGAGGTATTCCAGCTCCCTTGTCCGATGGCCACCGTGGAAGGACATTACAACAGGTGAGAAAATTTGCGGGATGTTAACAGCAGGTGTTAAAGTGGTCGTGGGAAGCAAACATGAGAATCATACTTTCTGATATTTTATGATATTACTTAGAAACTTTAAATTAAGTTCAGAATAATATACCCTTTTGACCCAGTTTCATTTAGCACGCCCCGCAACATTTACATAAGTGCCAAGGACCAAGGCGAGAAGGGTTTATTTCGCCCATAATTGCGGCGTCGAAAGAGATTACAACAGGTAAGAAAGAGTTCTTGGAAGCAAAATGTGAGAAGCATCATTTTTAATAGCTTTATGTAATTATAAACTTTATATGAAGTGCAGAATATCAATTATCTTGCATCTTCTTGCATCACCAATTATCATAATGCTTATCGACTTAGTTTTGTTCATAAATGCCAACCTAACCGGAGGTGGTAATGACGATGACGATGATGGTGGTGTTTGGTTGTGGTGATGATGATGATGGTGGTGATGGTGATGATGGTGGTGGTGATTATGGTGGTGATGCTGGGTTGTGCAGTGATGGTGGTGGAGGTGGTGACTATAGTAATGATAATAGCCTAATTATGGTGGTGGTGATGACTCTATATAGTGGTCATTGTGATGATGATGATGGTGGTGGTGGTGGTAATACGTGATGACACTGATGTTGATTGACTCCTCGTTGGATATAATGGTGAGGGTGACGATTTAAGTGATTGTATTACAGTAAAGTGGTATCAACAGTGCTGCTTATTATTAAAAAAAAGAGTGACATTCGTTGTCAGATTTATTATCAATTACGGACAAAGGATTAATGGTGTTGTATATTTCAATGATGACCAGTCGTATAAACCCACAATGAATACGTTTCTATTTCAGACCTAGTTTGATGGCATGCAAAAATGTGTTGAAATGTCTTTTAAATACGTTGATAATATTCAAAATACTTACAGAATTACCTTTGAGGGGCAAAAATCAAAGTAAACAAAAAATATATACTGAATTACCACGGTCCGGTCTATCTAACCCAGACAGTGCCCGTTTCCATGGTTTCATTCGAATTTGAGTGATGGACAGGTAAGGCTTTATAATATTTAGGAGATCACACAAACTGAAATAAAAATGATCAGTAAGTTTCCTATTGATTGGAAACGTTTTTTATCTTCTTAACATTTACGTAAACCAAATACACCTAAATATATGGGGGTTTGTCCCTGTGTTCCATGTTTATAGTTACACGACTGGATAGAGGGGCATAGTTTAAAGACACTCTTGGAAAATGACAATAAATCGATCGTATTGACACCAACGTTTAACGGGATTGACGGATAAAACGAACAAAAGAACAAAAATCGAGAAAGAAACCCACAAGCTATTAAAATGTTTTAAACCCGTTTTCATAGATTTTGTTTTTCCCATTTAGTTAGTGTGCAATTAGTATACAATAAACCAAGCACTCTCCCATCAGCATGATCAGCAATTATGTTAAAATTACTTTCTTTACGAAGATTGTAATAATTTTTCCACAACTGGTATAAATTACATGATTATCGTTAGCAAAATGGGATATAATTTCGGTACATTCAGTAACGTGGTAAATGTTCCTTTTAGTGCGGATTGTAGCTTGAACAAAACAGTTTTTAGAAAGATCGTTTTGTTAAAATATGCTAAGCGCATCAACACACCGTTATGAAATTAACTGTCGTTTTCTTAAAACTGTTATCAAAGAATATAAACACAACCATCTACTAACGGAACTATTTGTTGGAATCCTCGTTGGCTCGCTTGAAATAAATACATTTCATAAATTTCACAAATATTTGTATAATATATCCATCAAAAAACATGGCTCCTTCCTAAATCTCAAAATACCACTTGGTTTAACTCGGGATCTACCAACACAATTAGATAGACGGTCTCCATTCTTATCTTCCATAAGTTCCACTTCGAACTTTCGCGCCAAAACTTGTTATGAACTTGCTGAGTGCAAACCGCTCTATTTATGACACCCGTGTGTGGACGGGTATATAGGGAAAAGCGTTGTCTCTGCTATTATCTTCCCCCCTTTCTTCATCTTTAAAAAAAAAACGAATAGGAATTTCTCCCGTCCTTCAAATCCTTTGTTTCTCGATGCCTCTTCTCACTTTTCTGATCTCACTCGACAAACAATATTCCGTTTGCTCAAGTGATCTCCTCAATAATAGAAACAGATAGAGAAGAGGGGGGAAGGGGGTGCGATGAGAGAGAGGTGAGGTGAGTTTTTGTTTCTTCTTGAGACCTACAACCGGAGGATATAACTTGAAAGAGATAGTGAATGGTTAAAAGGGATCTCTTATAGGACGGATCGAAGTGAGGAAGCTAGTAAAGCCGCGGCGCCTTTTGTGTTGGTTGGGAAATGAGTACTATTATAATTGTATAGATCTTCGTTTTATGGGTAACACGCGAGCAGAAGCCACTCCGGATGGATAATGCCAAGATGTATATATAATACCGATATGTTCTCACAACTCACACACCCTGTGTCCACTTGGTACGTCTCTGACCTCGAGTCTCGAGTAAGGACGTCGGGATATATTATGTGATCCAAAATACCATCGCCTATTATCACTGGGCATTGTTTAGAATGCAGTTTGAACAGGTGCCAAATTTTCAACGTGCAACATAATAATGGTCGGTCCCAGAGTTTTGGAGGATGGACGATACTTTCACAATCAATTTGGATGTAGAGCTGGAGTAAGTATACCAAGCTGCGTGTTATTGCGCGCCTAAAGACTAAACTTCATTTTTGTTAAAGGTGTGACGTTGAAACAATATAACTATAGTTTAGAGAAGCGTATACCTACTTCTCCGGATTGGTTGAAAGTCTCAGAGAGAAAATAAAAACTCATAAAAGACAAAAAATAAATAAAGAATCATGACACAGCAGTTTATGGGAGAGGTTTGTATGTATCTCCAGAATACGGTTATATCGGGAACAAGGATTTAAATTATTTTCGTGTGAAATACCAATAAAGATAAAGATTCATGCCAAGTTATATACATTGATAATATGACTGTATGACATTTTAAGAAATTGAAAAAGGTGTGCAAGGAACAATGTATATTTCGATAGATATTACCGTGCGTTCATGAAGATCTTGTTTACGATATCATATATGATCAATTACCATTCATCGTTCATCGCTCATGGTACAAACTGAATAGTAAAATAGTATAAAGTGTTTACTATGGAAATAAACTTTACGGGCCTATTTGAATCAATGCGAATATTGATTACCGGATTACAGGATTACATCTCAAAACTGGTTATCCACAATAAACATTCTGTAGTGAAATAGAAGGCAAGGAGATAGAGCCTGAGCTTCCGATCATAGAATCATGTAATGAGTGTATCATTTCCAACTGATATCCAGAATGGCAATTATTTCATCTTTTCTCCGTTTCTTCAGTTAAGGTGTTCACCTTTTTATTCGCGTTTGACGAAGCAGAAAATAAGGATCTTTGATTCGACCGGGGAAGCCCCAGAAGAGCGCTACTTACAAACAATTACGACAATCCCGAGAAGTACTGCTTATTGTAGGCATTATGACAGGAAACATACGTCTTCATATTATTTTGTCCGCACTTTGGACGTTTCCTGTTTAAAATGTAGAATAAAAATATGCATATATAAACCTGGAAAACAAATCATGGCATTATTTTGTAAGTCAATAAATCTCTGGTTGTGTGCCTATAATTTACGTTGTTATATAGTTTGTTTATGAATACATATAATTAGTGTTATCATATGATGGTTTCATTATGCGTAATGACTACTATAATGTTTATGATGATGATTCTGTTTGTAGTAAACAAAACAGCTAAACATACAAATCGGTCGGTCGTCGTATCGTCGTATGAAATTCAACAAGTATATGCGCAAATTTAACAAATAATGGTTCATATTATTGGTTAACAAGTGAACTAAAGGCGCTTGAAAGAATTTCACAAATTCTAAACAATTATGTATCATCTTCGCTGAGCTGTGTCTCCTGAATAATTTCTGCCAACAAACTGCAAATTGTCGTCACTCATTCACCGTGTCGGCCTCTCGTGGTCATCTCAGCAACCGATGTCTCATAGTCGTCATTCAATCACCATGTCGGGCGTTGCGTAGGCGTTGTGCACAGTGTTTAACACACAAATGTCTTTCATACAATATTGTGCATCTCACCCACGCAAATCACGGCAATGGTACCTTTACACCGATGGAAACACCAACATCATTTACACCGATGGAAACACCAGGATCATGCACGGAGTCACCGTTGAAAACACAAGGAGTAGAACAACGCCGCGCTGGAAACACCATAATCATTACACCGATGGAAACACCAGAATCAGCCAGAATCATTACACCAATGGAAATGTTACCCTTATGAAAACTCGAAAGGAGAGTACTGAAGTTGCATTATAAAAGCAAAATATAACTCTTTTTAACCACATGTATGTCAAATAAGTTACCATTTTGCTTTGTTATGAGCATCGACTGATGTATGATGCATGATATGTTTGCAATTATCATTGTACTAAAATGTTATATTTAATGCATAGCATACTATATATAGACAGAAGGGGTTATTGTGGTTGCTATTATAAATCATACAACCACACTAACGGGATGACGAGTTATTCCAAACGATTGCTATTTAGACGATTCCCTAGTCAGGGTTTTATATCGGTTGTTTTGGATCTTTCTTTAATAGAGTAACGGACCTTATAATGTAAACTTTTGTTCTAATTATTGATGCATATTCATCTTCGAATCACAGTATCACCAAACAGACTGATCGCATTTGAATCAGGGCAGTAATGTTTAATTTATTGGCAGTTGAAATTGGGGAAGAAGTATTAAAATTACTACATAAACGATTTGAACTTTCTGTACTTTCTGTCTTTAAGTGTACACCCCAAACATGAGTTGATCTTGTGGGGAAAAAATGCATTGCACTTCTAATCGTATCTCTTAATTCATATTGAACTAGCTTGAATAAGGTTAATATTAATGAATAATTTTCAAAATGCAGGACAACATGAGTATTCCGTGCATCGTAAAGAAACGAATATTAGGCCTCATAATATCATCTCATGGAGACAATGCACTCTTTTATTATTCTAAAATGTTGATACTTTTAACAGTGTGTTAAAAATCAATCATAAACAATATGTTAGGGGTTGATGTCTTTGATAGTCTTTGATTTTGTTAAAGATCGATTTCATTACTGTAGACCAATTTTATGTGTGTTGTAGAATGTATAATAAATATTGAAATATAAACAAAGCTACTGTTTTCAAGACTTTCTCATACTTCTTTTTTGTCTACCATAGATGATGACAGCTGAATAATTTGGAGGTAAATATTTGCATAGCCATCAAAAGTTAAGAAGTCTTACAAACATTCCAATACACATGAACTGTAATGCTTATACATTTAATCAGGAATTTCTTCTACATGCACATTGTGTATGATTGGTGGTCTATAGCATTATTACACATATAAGAAACTGACAATCCGGCACTGAAAAGCAGAACACATCTACAAATAGAAATAGTTTCACATCTTTTATTATCATTTTTTAATTCTTAGTTTCAAGTGATTGTATCAACACAGAACAAGCAGCGATGTCTAAACACCACCAATGTAAAGCAGCGGATATGGTAATGCCCAGGAACATTGAAGCAAGCAATATGGCACCTAAATAATGACATCACATGTTTTGCTTACCAGACATTATTTAGAACTGTTGCTCAATTGTTACAATAAATACTTATCTCGAGTTAGAATCCCGGGGAAACCCAATTTTTTATTTATAATAAATAGCTATAACATCATACTTCGGTACTCTATTGCCATCTTTAGACAACAAGAACAATAGCAATCTTATAATTAAAGTCCCATGACAATTTAGGAAACCATTTCTCCCTGAAAGCTTGCCACATCACCAAATTATGATAAATACAAACATATCTTGATGTTTATCAATACTACTTTCATTGACATGACATGGGGTGTAGATCTGTTTCTTTCTCCTTTTTTGGGTGAAAGATATATTGAATCATCCCCACTGAGCAAAAATGACAGCAAATCTACGATGTTGTTTGCAATTGCATGGTTCTTTGGGATCTGTTTAATAGGGACAGTTACAATGTTGGTAATACATTATAATTTGGGTCTACTTTTTAATAATAATAATAATAAATGTTTCTTTTATAGCGCATTTCAAAACCGAGGGAATTATCAATGCGCTTTACATGATACAACTTATAATCTACATTTTACATTTGAACTTATGCCTACATACATCAAATCAAAGTGCAGCTTAAATTACAAAATAAGTCAATAATTATCAAATGATGAAAAGATGTAGCTACAAGTTAACAACAAACTAATGTGTATCATTATAACAAAGGTGGGAGCATATAACGAAGTTATACAATTCATAATTACATATAATTATATGTTGAGTATAGTTAGCTGTCATTTGTTCGCCTGAAGAAGAATCTGCCAGATTCGATAGCTCGCGGCTTCATTGATTTACATTTTACAAATATGCCTCTTTGAATAGGTAGGTTGTAAGCTGTTCTTTAAAGATGTTGGGGTTAGATTGGGAACAAATTTCGTAAGGTAGCAATAAGTTCCAGAAAGTTGGGCCGATAAAAGAGAATGAGCGTTCACCGTAGTTTAATAATCATTTTATATAGCACTAGTCACATGACTATCACAGTGCTTGACGTACACAGATAATGTGTTGTTCACATAATTGTGCAATAAAAGCAACTTTTAGTGTTTAATGGCTTTTCTCCAAGTATTTCTTGACGGAAAGCATATAATATTCCTGGAAAATATTTAAGTGATAATGAACAATAAAAACAACAACAACCAAACAGAGCAATGTTGAGTAGAAAGATGGAGACAAGGAAACTTCATTCACAAACAAATTGAAAAAGGGTATACCATATCCACCGATTTACATTGGTGATGTATGCAAATATTTACAGCACTTTTCAATTTACATCAATTACATACACAACATCTATGATGTTTATTTTGTACAAGGCTTTCTTTACTTACAAATTTCAAATTGCATTTAAAAGGCTTAATTGAATAAAAATGAAAAAGAATGAAATCATGAGTACTTTTGCGCTATAAAGAAAATTAGCAATTCATGTTTGCATAAAAATACATCTTAAAAACACTTTCATCGCATTTTCACTGCACTCTTAGTAGAGAGCGTGACATGGCCCAAGCATACACAAAGACTTACATGTAGTTCAGATTATTGTTTTTCAAACAGGCAAAATGTCCATTTACGGGATAGTTGAGTTTTGGTATAGAGGGCGCTTCAAGAAATAATTTTTGTGTGAGGTAATGAAAAACGGGGTGTCAAATTTGAGAGAGCATACAATTTTAATGACAGAATAAACTTTATATGATCAAAATCAGTTCAGAAACAGCTGTGAAATATCAATAAATATATCCAATCAGAATAAATATGGGATCCCACAATTATTTGATTTGATTTTTTAAATAGTTGTTGATGATTGCTCTATTTAATCATTATTTCAATAAAACATTACATGCACTAATTTTCCAATAGAAAATGTTTGAAACCAAAATAATTTTACAGAGTACCCTCTTGTGTTTTAACGGCTCTTTTTTTAATGATAACAGGCTTTTTACTTAGTCGTTTGTAATTTTGTATACCTTTCGAGCATGGTGGAGTTATAACTATTAGTTTGTAATGTTATGGAGCAGGTTTTGGTTACTCAAATTCAGTTCGACCAAAATTATACTATCTCTTTGAATAAAAGACAATACTTACCTTCAATTATTCTTTATTATTATAAGACAAATATTAAAATGCGCATTATTTTCCCTAAACAACAAAATAATCAAGGTTTTGAAATTATGTTTCAGTCACAGCATATGAAACATGAAACAAGCCAAATAAAACAAGGTATTTGAAAACAGTTGATTTTTGTGTCAAGCATGTTGTTTTCACAATCAATGTTGTTATACCCATTGCAAGCGATTTAATTTTGGTATTAATCTATTCTCCATAGATATCCAATTTTATTTCAGAACAAAATAAACAGGCTTGAAGAAACTGAACTCAAGCAAAAGATACAAATCAGTGTTGTAGTCAAATCTGTCCTCAAGGCCTTATTTTTGTGGACTCGGACTCGAGGCTGAACGTAAAACAATGTCTGATACTTTGATAGCAGCCTCGGTCTTGGAAATGGTGGAATGGACTACAACAATGATATACATGTACATTAGTAGCTTTAGTAGTTTCTGAAAAGGTGATTATAAGGGAACCATTGTAGAAAGAGTTGCAATCGATTTTAAAGTTGCAATTAATTACAAGTCAGATCATGTGACTAAATACACAAATCTAATTGGTTCAAATGCGCATATTT
Organism: Echinarachnius parma; assembly: GCA_037951105.1. NCBI lineage: Eukaryota > Metazoa > Echinodermata > Echinoidea > Clypeasteroida > Echinarachniidae > Echinarachnius > Echinarachnius parma. The sequence goes on along the minus strand of JBAMJV010000228.1, from coordinate 176,977 downwards.
TCTGACCTCCAACGGGGCCCAGATCATAGCATGAAAAAAAAATTCAGTAAGATTAAACTGAACACTAGAGGGAGACACACTTCAAGATAATATGGTGTACATTGGTAAAACTTTCATTAGAATAATACACATACCAAAAAAAAAGTTAACAGACTTGGATAAATTGAACACAAGAGGGAGACATACATGTACAATTAGTAGTGAACAATCAAGTGTAAACAGGTGGAATTTTAATTTGGTTGGACATTAAATAAAGAAATGAAGAAAAAAAACTAGGATAAAATTGAACACAAGTGAGAGATGTACAATTCCATTAGTAGCTTACTTACTTGTGCGATGTATCTTCTACCCATTATGATATCTATTAATTCATTCATACCATAGACCTATGTTCATACCAATGAATTAAACAAATACATGTATATTAGACCCTGTCTTAGTGGCCACCTGCCTATAGAGATGACCAAAAGTGATCCATTGCTGAGAAAGTTAATGTTATTGAACCTGTCTACAGTGATCAAATTTGTTACCCTTTGGTGGTCACTATAAGTATGCAGGTTTGATTGTATGTCTTCAGGTACAGGCATGTATGAACAGACACACACACACAAATACTGTAGGCAGATATACACAGAGTAATAAATACTACGAACAAAGGTCAGAAAACAAATGATACGGTTTAGGCAGTCATTACTCACGTTATTAAAAAGAGTGGCAAACTCATGTTGCTTCTCTTAATCACAAATATTTCATTCTCTAACGATGCAACAAAAACAGCACTATATAACATTTGATGTGTGGAGAAGCAAAAAGACAAGTCATTTTACAGTCGGCTACTGGAAATAAAAATCTAGAAATCTAGAAGATAAATCTAGAAACTGGCTGAACGCACATGTGTGTTACAAATTCAACGTTTCACAACGATCCTACAAAGCTTATAGACTGTCATTTACTTGAAGGATTGCCACAACACATAATATATATACAGTCAAACCTGTCTTTGTGGCTATCTTTCTACATCTTTCCATATTTCCCTTAGTTAGTCACTACACACAGGTTACAATGCATGTTTTAAATGATATTATGGGCCTGGATTTTATGTTAACATTTCTTAAATACAAAAATATTCATACAACCATTTTCTTCCCTTTTTTATTCTAAGTGATCTCCAGTTCACTGAATGAGTGAGCACAAACATCATCTTAGTATGCTACTTGTTACATTAAAGGGAACTAGTAACTTTGTTGACATGTGCAAAAAGAGATGAGTGGTTGATACAATGGGTGATTTCAAGTATGGTGTTTAAGGCCGGTGTTAGTGTTTATTACACACAAACACCAATTTGATAAACACTAACACCAGCCCTAAACACCATACTTGAAATCACCCAATGTGTATTATTGTTATCTGATATGTCCACTGGGTTTTGTGTGAAAATTTCAAGTTAAATGACCGTTATATGGCCGAGTAATGAGCAAAAATGCAAAGTGATATTCACTAACTCATTGCACTCACTTTGTACACGGTTTTCGCGGTCCAGTGGATAATTTAACATCTGAACACTTCAATCGTAAATATCTTTTTAACGAAACGGAAATTTGAAAAACCGAAACCTGTCCCATGCTTTATTTGTTAATATGAATACAACAAACTATGAGGGAACCGCTAAAATACCAATTGGGGATTTTGAGGATTTGGACAATGTTACTAAGTCCCTTTAAAGCACATCTTTCCAGAACTTTCCAAATATTAGTACTATTGCACAGTTTTATCTTTAAAAAAATGTGAATATATAACATTCATGGATTTACACAAAGACATTACAACAGCATTCAATTTGATCTTCTGATTTAACGTTCGTCGAGAAAATCGCCTAGGTCGTGTTGCATCGTATTACATCGTATCGGTTCTTCCCCAAAACCATGGGCGTAGATCTGTCATTGATACCCATTCAACTGGGGGGATGATCTATTCATTCATCCCCCCTGATGAATAGGTATTACGTAAGTCGCTATGCCCATGCCCAAAACCGTGGCTAAATCGAGTCGATTCGTTCAAGTAAATCGTTGCGAGTCGTCGTGAAAATCGTCAGTATGGGACTGGGCCTTAAGCAACACAGAGAAAACAATCATTTGTAATAAAAGAGGCTGAAGAGGAGAATCTGTGGAAATTTAGACATTGATTACTCCTCTTCCTTTTACTCTTCCTCAGTTGTAAATAACCCTTTCCAGTGGTTTAATGTCCGTAAGAACTATACAGTGAAATCATTACAGGAGAACTGGGGGCATGTGCCCCCCCAAATTAGACCAAAAAAGGGTCATCATCAAGTCATTTAGCCCTTACTACGCCACTGAATTGAATGGGTTATTAACAGGCAAGTCATAAAAAAAACACATCATATATTCAAATAGACTTGTAAAAGCAGTAATCCATCTTTGTATGACAGAAATACAGTTGAAAATTGTCTGATAATATTCACAGAGTCCAAAATTGAAAAGTCACTATAATTTCTCCCTTTCGCTCCTTTTTTACAAATATGGTAATGCTGAACTTGTTATCATAACTCAAATAAATAATGTCAAGATAGATCAGAGGATATTCATATATGTACACAATAAAAACAACATGCTTGCGACAGGTGAATTCATGAGAGATGCTTTTCCACCAAAAGATCAAGGCAATTATTTTTCCATCTTCTAATATGCTTTTCAGATTACGAACACAATGCACTGTAAGAATGTAATTATGATATTATCTGTATAGAGGGAATTTCCCCTCCTCCTTTGCCTTGATTACATGGCTATCATGTGACAATGGCTGGAGGATTATGTGACTGTCATGTGACCTTTGCTGGAGGATCAAAGTGATGACACATAAATAGAGGGAATATCCCTCTGTGTCCTTGATCACCCTAGGCTATCATATGAAAATGGCAAGAGAGTTATGTGACCATCATCATATAGCTGTAGCTATAGAATCACAAGACTATAGCCAGAGGCATATTAATAAAGTGATGATGGCACGTGAATAGAGGGAATTTCCCCTCCTTCTTGGCCTTGAACATATGAGTATCAGGTGACCTTGGCTGGGTGATTATGTGACTATCATGTGACTATCATGTGACAATAGCTGGAGGACTATGTGGATGTAAGATAGCTTTTATAGCCAGATAATCACCGACTATTATAGCCGGAGGATCAAAGTGGTAATGTCATCTGAATAAAGGGAATTTCCCATCCTCCTTGACTTTATTAACATAACTATCCTTTAACACTGGCTGTATGATTGTGTGACTGTCATGTGACTGTAGACAGAGGATCATGTGACTATCATGTGACAATGAGCTGAGAATCACGTGAATACCATGTGACCTAGGGTGGATTATCATGTGCCTTAGGGTGGATGCCTCTGGACAGACTGGTAGTATGCACTGTGAATCTTGGTGAGAAAGTCATCATCCGTCTGAGAAGTCAACAAGATAAAGAACAAATCCAAAACAAAATACATGAATTTCCATTCAAATATCAACATTATATATAATACATGAAATAATTCAAAAATTAAGGATGGGAGATGGAATTATTAAAATGGTAAGGTAAAATTTGCTACATATCATGCATACAGTGACTATATTTGAGGATATATGAAGTGCATTGAATAAATGCTTCAAAAGACTCCCCGGACCGTCTGTCATTATGTCCTGAACAACAAAACTTTACACATATCCAAAAAGTGGAGCTTCTGGTTACTTTATGCAATTATAGAATTGTATTAATTCAACAATTGATTCAACAATTTCTAACATACCTTCAAATTCAATGTAAAACAAAAATTTACTGTAAATATTAAAAGGCAACAGCTAAGCCAAACAAACTAATCCAATACTCAAGAATAAGAGTGTTTCTTTCCTCTTATCTTTTTACAAATTTAGTATTAAAATGTTGAAAAATATATCACTAACATACCTTCAGCAGATGTATCAAAGTGTCAGCCAGCTGTTCCTTTGTGAGCAGATCTGCCGCCTGCGTAGCCGTCTGGCCCGCTGCACTTAGTTTGAGGGGGGACAGGAGTGTCTCGCTGCCCGACCTGGCTCTCAGAAGCTCAGGAGTAAGGAGGTTGGTAGGAATGCCCTGTATCGACTGCGGGGTGACGGTGGGTGGGGAGGGGGTCTGCAGAGAAAATCAAGAGAGAAATAAATGATTTGAAAGTATGGAGCATACACTGACAATGTAATATTACATCATTAGTAAAATCCTTCTCATGGCCTAATATCACACATTTTTTGAATGAATAGTGAAGTTCATCTTTTTTTAGATAAAACATATGAGAGTCTGGGGTGAGGAGTTTGGTTGGAATGCCCTGTATCGTCTGTGAGGTGATGGTGGGTGGGGAGGGGGTCTGTATAAATCAAGAGAGAAATTAAGGATTTTAGAAATCAAAGTTTTTAGAGAAGTCAAATTACAACATAAAACAGTAATACAGTTCATCTTTCTTATGGCCTAACTAAGCCACAAAAAGCTTCAGAGTATGGATATAAACCTTTCAAGTTCACTGTAAATAAAGGCAATAGCTAAGCCAAACAAACTAATCCAATACACAAGGACTGGAGTGTTATTTTCCTCTTATATTTGTATACTTCTGTTCTCTAGGCCAAGGATCAGCTGCTACATGACAAATAATACTGGGGCTGAATTACTAGAGGCAATAAATATCCCAATTTAAAGGGATAGTTGAGTTTTTTCGTAAACAGAGTACAGTTTTGGTCAAATTGAATTTTAGGAAGCAAAACCTGCACCATTTCATTACAAACTAACAGTTACAACTCCACCATGCTCGAAAGGAATACAAAATTACAAATGACTAAGTAATTAGCCTGTTATCATTAAAAAAGAGCCGTTAAAACTCAAGAGGGCGCTCTCTAAACACTCATCGGTTTCAACCATTTTAAATAAAATATTGTGCATGTGATGTTTTGTTGAAATAGTGATTAGATAGAGAGATAATCAACAACTATTTAAAAACCTCTTTTGTACATTTTTTAAAAGAGGAAGCATTTAAACAAATTTGTTAATGGCTGGTTCAAAATTATTAAATAATTGTGGGGCCCCACAATTATTACAAATGGTTATGTTTATGGCTATTTCAGCCATTTCTGAACCGATTTTGATCAAATAAAGTTAATTCTGCCATTCAAATTGCATGCTCTTTCGAATTTGACACTCAGTTTTTCATTATCACAACAAATTATTTTGTGTAGCGCGCTCTATACGAAAACTCAACTATCGCTTTAAGTTGATACACTTAAACTAGACTATCAAGAGTACTTTCTTTTCAATTTCTCACCTTTCTGTTGTCTTTGGGCCCCGGGAACAGCTGCTTCATGGCAGGCGGTACCCTCGTTGGATCCTTGGTGGCACCTGCTGTCTGCTCATACAGAATGCTTGGCGTGAGTGTGGTGCCAGCCGGTTTCAACAAGGTCAAAGACGGTGCCGACTGAGACTTCTTAAGTTTCTCCAGCAACGCCTGGTTCATATCAGCCGGTCGCGTCGGAGATGCTTCCTTCTCTGATACGATGGTGACCTCCTTCTTCTTCGGTTGTGGTGAGCTCTTTGGCGGTTCACCCACAGCGCTTGGCGGTGCACTGCCACCATCTGAGGTGCCGGTGCTTGTGCCTGAGTCTGCCCCACTTTGCAGCCTCATCAGCAGTCGTTGGAGGTGCTGTGAGGACTCTGCGTTTGACGGTGCACCACCGGTACCAGCTGCTGCAGCGGTGGGTCCACCTGTGGCACCAGTGGCACCCCCACTTGGTAAATGAAGCCTCTCTATACTCTCTAGGCTTTGCACCTGAAAATTGTAAAAACATACAAGTAATTTTGTATAGAAGGACTCTATATTGGATGCTGCTGAACTTGTTAGCAGAAATAGCCCTTTCATAACCAATTGAACTGATAAAATACAAAAATATTCAAAATGGTGGAACCCATATCTTTATCCTCTCTACCCTTTGTACCTATTAATGAATATAGAACTAGATGGATCTTCTAATGTGCGCAGTCGCAAAATGCTGCCTCCGCTAACACACAATTTGTATAGCAAGCCCAAATTAACATGCACTGAATTAATTCTGTAACCTCAATTTTGATGGTAATTCTTCAACCAGATCTTGAGATATCACTATTACAAGCAATTATTTGCACATAAAAATGAGTCCTGTGACCTTGACCTTTCACATGACCCCAAAAGTATATGGCTACACGGAAGGACGGACAACCCGAAAACATAATGCCTCCGCCCACTTTGTTGGCAGAGGCATAAAAAGAACAAATATGAAACACTTGGTCACATGAACTGTGATCATTTCTATTATTTCTTCACACAATAATTGACTTTTTGAATAATTTATCAAATATGCATACTTACACCTTGTGTTTTAGAGCTGTCGGCAGCGGTAGTGTGCATCTTCTCCAGGCTCTCCAGGGTGTGAACTTGCCCCCCTTCTCTCACCCCCGGCTGTGGTCGTTCCTCCCTGGCCCCGCCCCCACTGGACATTAGCCTCTGTAGGACTGGAATCACTTGACTCCCATCGCCCTGACCTGATGTAGCAAAGAGATACACATAGATCAATAACACAATATACATGTATGTGCAATGCTTTGTAAGTGTCTGGCCAGAATGCATCCTATGGATTGGAGTGGAGTAACCAGTCCCTCTACCCTCTAGCCCCACCTCATTGGATAATAGCCTTCTGTAAGACTGAGATTCCTTGACTGCCATCACCGTGACCTGCTGTAGCAAAGAAATACACATAGATCAATAACACAATGTGCAATTTTATGTTAGCATCTGGCTATAATGCTCCCTAGGGAGAGGTTACCTAGGGTCATTTACCCCAGCACAACTGGACATTAGCCTCTGTAGGACCGGGATTACTCGACTACCATTGACCTGATCAGAGTATAGCTAAGAGATACATTTTGATCAATATTATTATATTAAACTATTAAATCCAATGCATATGGATGTGCAATTCTTTGTAAGCATCAGGCTAGAATGCCCTCTAGGGAGTGGTTTACTAGGGTCCACTACCCCCAGAACTGGACACGAGCAACTGTAAGACTCTGACTATCTGATTATCATCAACCGGATCTGGAGGAGCAAATGAATGTAGATCAGTATTAAGGACAATGTACATGTACATGCAATTCTTTATTACTGTCTGACAAAAATGCTTCTGAGGGAGAGATTTACGAGGGCCCACTACTACCCAACTCAAATAGACTCTGTAACACTTGAACCAACAGACTCCTATCCCCCTGGTTGTGGGAAGCAAAGCCATTATCAATAATCATTCTACTAATCATTCTACTAATTATCAACCATACATTTTGATAACTAAAGTGTGAAGTCACCACTATTCATTGCCATAGGTAATGGTTCTAAGCTACATCTATGTCCAGCAAGCCAGAAATGTGACCCAGTAGTTGCTTAGAAGGAAACCGTTCAACTCCAACCCACTACCAAACACCCAAATCTAAGGGAAATTGTTTCAAACCCTGACCATGATACAACAAAAGAATGTGACATCAACATTATTCATTGTCATGTGTAACGGTTCTAAACTATGTCAGGCAAGCCAGATATGTTGCGACCTAGTGGTTGCTATGAAGGCAATCCTCTAACTACAAACCACTACCAAAAGCCTGATTCTAAAGCATGTTACAACACAAGAATTGACATCACTACTTCAGTAGTTTTGAATAGTGTAACGATGGCAATCCTACCTTGTGCTACTATCCCTGCCAACGAGGGCGCACTCCTGTTCTCCTGCATGCTGACGGACCTCTGGAACCGTGGCCCCATGGGACTGGTCTTGGGCTTTGCTCCTGTCTCCGGGCTAGGAGAGCCTTTACCTGTTTGACCTGAACATTTAGGAATAACATAATAAAATTAAATAAATAACTAGCTAAGAAATGTAATCCCTAAATTGATTTTATATCCTTCGGGTTTGTGTCAGGTTTATAATAGCTTCTGACCAGCACAAACATTGAAGAGGGTTTCAGGGGCAAACGTCCCACAGATGGGCTCTTAGCTCAGTCGGTAGAGCACTGGCCTACCAATCCGGAGGCCTCAGGTTCGAATACCTGGGAAAACCCAATTTTCTTTGTTCATTTAAGAAATTTAATGTCTAAATTACAAGCCTGAACACATTTGAATGATTCTGCTTGATGAGTTCACATGAATAGCATAACCCCCCTAATCACTGATATACAGTGAATAGATTAATTGTTTTTGTACAATGTTATACATTTGAAATTTTTGGGGGAAATGAAAATAAACTGAACCGAATTGAACTGACGGGAAGTTGTCTATGCATTTAATTTCACACTTTGGGTGAGGAAATAAAGGAGCATGAGTCAATACTAGCTCTGATTCTACATATATGAGTATTGTACCTAGAGTCAACCATGGCATTCACAGGATATAAACCCTTGTCACATATTACCAGATAGCATTTACAGATGCCCGAATCCATTTGTCTCCGTTCGTATGCGTTTCTTGCTGAATTCACGTTCGGTGAATTCACGTTCGGTGAATGCGGTTCTTGTAAGGCGATGTCTGTTGTTTTAGCCTGCGGAAAATTTTGTGCATGCAGCAATGGAAACAACTTTCACCACCAGATAATTTGATTTTGCAAATTTTCTATCAATCGGGCATCCGTTTACGCTATCCAGTGATATGTGACAACATCCTAAAGCTGCATGTAAGCTCACAAAGTAAAAGAGCCCCTTGGCCCCTTTAGCAATAATTCTTCACATTTATTGTACGAATTCAAGCATAAGAAAACTGATCAGTTATACATCTTTTTTATAATTATTTTGTTTATAATTTCATCATTATTTGATGGGAGGACAAAACTCACCCGGTGACAGAGCCCCTTTGACTGGGATGGGTCTGATGATGCCTGCTGCCCCCGCATCACTCCCTGGACTCGTCTTAGACGACGGCTCGCTCTCAGAGGCGTGACGCTTCTTTTTCATCTCCTGCTGTGACTGGACCAAGGAGAGATAATAATAATAATAATAATAACTGTCATATTAACCCGTTCAGGCCTGGTCCCGAAAATATTCAGGCTTAGGTCTATGGAGAATACATGTTGTAGTAAAATCAGTCCATCCTAAATGGGTTAACACGAGTATCATAGGGCTTTACGCAATTATTATCATGCCGGTCAACTGAAACACGCTGCAATCATTCCTGCAAACAAAGTGCACATTTTCAACTCCCTAGGGAGTATTCCAGCCAGTCGCCTGTTTGGCCCACACGGTGCTAAGGAACCACATTCGCATCCTTGCAGGTCCCCATCTATACACCTGATAAAGTATTTTACAGAGTTTTTTAATAATCCATGTAGTGAGTGCTGTCTTTCTAGTGGAAACTAGTAATTTAGTTCCAATATGATGGGAAATATGCCATTCTGTACTGCACATCTTATTCATTTTAACCCATTAAGGACTGATTGATTTTGCTATAACACGTATTCTCCACAAACTCATGCCCCAGTATTTTCAGGGTCCAATGGCACCTGAGCTTACAATCTAAGCAGAATTTTGACTAAAGACAAAACATGGCTAAATTTTAACTTAATTTTACCGTAATTACCTTTTATAGAAATAAAGCAGTCTACGATAGTTTTTCCCTATTTTTCTATTATGTAGTATAAATTACATCTTGATAAACCAATTACCTACTGGAACCTAGTGGATCCTGATTACACTAATTCCCAGTAGACTCCCACATTTGACTTGAATACTGCCCTCTTGTGATGCACAGGGAAGAGAGTTAACCATACAGCCAAATACAGAGTGTTATATGGTTACTGTTAATGATGCACTACAAGCGTTGAAAGACGTAACTTGCGCTTTACAAGTAGCTTTCATTATTATCATTATTGTTATTATAATATATGTATAATACATGAGTTATTACTTAAAGGGATAGTACAGTTCTGGTAAAACTAAATTCTAGTAAATAAAACTGGTAATTTATTATTAAAAACAAATAGTTATAATTCAATGATGCTTGAATGGTAGAAAAACATGTAAACAGCTACGTAACAGGGCTGCTTTCATAAAAAAAATCAGCCGTTAACACATGAGAGCGCCCTCCAGAAACCTGAAAGTTTCAACCATTTGTTATCAAAATATGTGAATGTGATGTTTGGTTGATATAATTATCCAATAGTGAGATCATGAAAAACTATTTTAAAGTCACTTTGGTATATTTTCATAAATGTGTAAGATTTATTAATATTTTCTTGAATTATTTAATAAATGCTTGGCCCAACATTTATTCCAATCGGACTTATTTCTGGATATTTCAGCTTTTAAAAAATTTATATTGATCAAACAAAGTTAATGTATTCTTTGAAATTTTGTATAACTTTTTAATGTTTACACTAGGTTTTTCATTACCAAATAAAATTATTTCTTGAAGCGCCCTCTAAACAAAAACTGTACTTTCCCTTTAACAAGTTCAAAGAATATTTGATTTTGGTGTAACAACTATTCCTCATAGACCCAAGCCCTTAAAAATGTTGGAGACCAGTCCTGAAAAGGTTAAAGGGATATTCTACAAATTATGCAAAAATAGACAATTATAATGTGAACAAATGTTTAAACAACTCCCCCCCCCCCCTCCTCCTACCAATCCCCCACCCCCAGCAAAACAAAACATACAGGGAAAAACCCTATTAGAGGCAGCATGTATGTTTCTATAAACAAATGAATAACAAACCAATTTCCACACCATAAACGTGAATCAAATAATGGCTAGAGCAAGAGGAAAAGCTGAAATTGGGTCCAAACACTAATTGGTGCCTTTGTGGTTTGTAATTATGCAGAGACTTTTACATGTTGCTGCGTGCCACTCACAAAAGAAGAGGGTTAGAAAAAAGAAAAAATCATATTTTCTGTCCTTCATAAAGATCTATTTCTGCCATGACTTTTACATCGTCTGTTGAGAAAGAGAAGAGCGTTAAGTCACTTTTTGAATTTCGGAGATAATCATGTTTAAATTTTGAAAGCTATGTAGAAACCGATGTAGCTTGAGATCTTTTATAATTGAGGGATGTACTCTAAAATAATTATTATCTGAATATTTCGCACCATGTAGAAGAAGCTCCAATTCACAAATCCACTTAACGCCGTTCTCACCCTCACCCGACGACATGTTGCTGCGTGCGACACAGAAAAGGGGAGAGGGTAGGAAAAAATTTCCTTTTATATAGATCTATTTGTGCGCACAATGGCAAACTGATGAAGACAAATTGGCATCTCCAACTATTAAAAAAATCTCACACTTCATTTATAAAGTAGGTTGATAGCATTTGAGGTTTACAAGCGCTCTATGTGCACGCCCCAGAAGATGAATGGAGCGCTATTAGACAAACCTTTCCGTGTACGCACACACCGCTCTACATCGTTTTCACTAGAAATGTAGGCTACGTGCCCATAATTGGGTGCTTTATTGTATTTTATATGTGACCCATTTTTAGCAATGATTGCGTGCTACGCTTGTTATATATCGACTAGTTTTTCTATGATTGGTAACGTTTGGCAACATTTGTCTGTGACATGCTCGCGCCCAGTGGCGTAGCTAAAGGGGGGCACGTACCCCCACCCTCCTAGTAATTTGACAAACAGTACTTGTCAGTTCTTGCCTAGATGAAGGAGCTGCTACATTCAAACACTCGGCTATATACCTTGACTTACATTTAAAAACAATAAAAACATGAAGGCAATAATGAAATGCAAAGAGTCTGACCACCCCTGCCTCCAATCAGTCCGACCATGTTATGCCACAGCATGCGCCTGCCTGTATCTGTTTGGTTCCAGTTTGACCAATTATGCATTAAAAGATGACAAGGTGTAATTTACATGTAGCATTGGTATATACTATTACATGCATTGCTCTATTTAGCATTCCCCTCCATTTCTTATGATTTAATTTACATTGTATGTCAAAACATATTAGAAAGCCTTAAGTAAATGCATTATCTCGTTTATTGGTTATTTTATACATAATTATAAATTAATTATAAATAACAATTTGTTATTGATACTCTACTTTTGTTCAAATGTTTTATTGGAGATGGAAGAAATACAAATCACATTTTTAGAACTTTTAACTATTCAGGTGGTAAGAAATAAATTATAATTTGTTTTTCCACCTGTACTTTTGTTTAAAATTGTTGGTTAAATATGAAATATAAATACAAATCACATCGGTTACTCACTTTGTATTCATTCTGTGCTTTGCTCAGCATGCTAATGATGTCCATGCCGCCAGCCCCTCCCCCGCCACCACCCCCACCCCCACTAGGGACGGGTATTGGTTCTGATGGGTGCCTGGCATCCTGCCTCATCTGTATCAGCAATCTGCAATAATACAACAAAATTGACAACAATTAATCAGTAAACTATTTGTACTGGAACCTGATATACCATGTATTAACCCATTCAGAACTGGTCCCCAAAATACATGGGCTAGGGTCTATGGAGAATACATGGTATAGCAATACCAATCAGTCCTCAATGGGTTAAGTCTATAAATCAAGATTACAATAACTCATAGCCAACAGGTTAACAAGGCTGAAACAAATCTAAGTCAACATAAAGTAAACAAACCACAAAACAGCACATTCATGACTATCTGTTCACAACTCAAGTCAATAATGTGATTTGGGATTACTGCAGGATGCTGAAAACTTTAATCATGAAAATATGAACTTAGATATCATCATGTCTATCGGACAAATTCAAGGAATACAAACATCCATACTATTGAAATGCTGAAGTTGTAAAAAGTTTGTCAACTGTAAACAAATTTAAAATAAATAATAAATAAATAATAAATAAATAATAAATAAATAATAAATAAATAATAAATAAATAATAAATAAATAATAAATAAATAAATAAACTGCTGCTGTACAAAATATAAGAACAGGGCAATTCCAAGCAAACATTGACATAACCACTGATTTTTCAAATTCGTTGTACCATAACAAATTTGGTATCAAATGAAAGCTAAAAGATTGAACTTTCCAAAAATGTATTTTGTTTTTGAAAAAAAAAATTGTAAACTATTATTTTATTGTTAATATATAGCATAAATTAATTTTCAGTTATTTTCACAAAACATTCAATTAAATATTAAGCATAAAAGAACTGCGAAAAGGAGTTTTCATAAAATTTAAATATCAATTTCGTCATTTTCGCTCTTTGTTCCGCTTCAGTGACTGTCTCATTTACAATCATTAATATGTCACGGCGTTACACTAAAAACATATATTTTTAATATTTCTGGAAAAATATGAATGGGAATGAAATAATTTTTTGTTTTCTCTGTATTAGCCCATAGGGCTATAATATGCATGCTGAATAGCAGCATTATCTTTTACCACTTATTAATATAATCAATATCAATTTGGTCACGGCGTTACGTTTTGTGTAACGCCGTGACGCTACCTACTGGATTCCCATTGACATAACACAGTAGACATAATCAAATAGTGTGAGATATTTTTTGTAGGTATGCTTGGGCATTGCTCATGCTATAATTATATGAATAGGGTCAGTTGATAATGTTTCCATCTCAAAGTTACCTGAGTCATGTATGTGTATGGGTTGTATGTCCGTCTGTCTGTATGTGCATCTGTACATCAGTGTTCTTATTTTGCAATATCTCAAGAATCGTTGGATGGATTTCGTTCAAACTTTGTACAATCCATGTATTTAGAGGTACGGATTATTGGATATGATTTTGGTCCATGAGGTCAAAGGTCAAAGGTCACATAGCTAACAAATATGCAAAAATTATATTATTATCAAGATAGTTTGAGAATCCTTGAAGGATAACATGATAATAATACTGGTATGCGTCCAGTGAAGTATATGACCTGATTAGGGAATGGGGTCATGGGAGGTCATAGGTCAACAGGTCAAAATATTGTTGTTGTTTTTTGTTCTCACAATTAAGTTCCAGAATCAATGTTAGAAAGAGTACTGTAGGTAAAAGACAATTTTCTGAAACTGTTTGGGGCACAGGTCAAAGGTCACTCGGATAATTACCAATTAAAAAACAAACATTTACTAACTCTGAAATCATGTTACATGAAACAAATCACTTGCAAATATGCACTGTGCAGACCAAAAATTAAACATTTGTATGTTATTTTGAGAAACAAGGTCAAAGGTCAGATGTCAAAGGTCTCATATTTCATTGTTACATTTAAGTATGTATTTTGGTTTTAATATTTGATTGAAAGATTAAACGAGAACTTGTTTGAGATTTAATCTCAATTATATAAGTAATATAAAATGAGGGATTACGTTAACTGAGAGCCCGTCAGTGCGCATGCGCTAATCCGCAATATTCGTAGATAGCCGAGGATGTGACTGCTGAACCAAGGCAGAAAGATTACGAGAACTCGAATTAGTACCCAACATTAGGGAGGGTAAGGGAGGGACGTAATCCCTCATTTTATATTACTTATATAATTGAGATTAAATCTCAAACAAGTTCTCGTTTAATCTTTCAATTATACGACGTAATACCAATTTCGGGATTACGTTAACTGAGATTTTGAAGCTCAGCAGGTACATCCGATCCTGACAACAATATAATGTACAAATACATTTATTGAATGTAGGTATGGCCGGCATACAACAAGACCGTTGTACTGACAAAACCTTTTAGCCCAACTGACATTAGTGGTGTCTTAAAATCACTCTTGGCCATGTCCATTTGAGTCCATTAAGGACTTCATGAGTGCACCCGTAAAAGTTATGCTCATATTCTACACAGATTTCATGTATGAGTGCAACTATGAAGTTAACGTTCCTGTTCTTCACTAATTTCATGTATAGCGTAGGAATACTTTCCTAAGACCAGCCTGCCTAATGGGCCAGAAGTTCCAGAACTCAACAGGAACAGTATAAATATAAAATATATTTTCTACACAAATTATTCCAGCTCTTAGCCAAATTAACATGTGCTTGAGGTACCGGCACTGTCCGTTACCCCCATAGTCCTTGTTCTGCGTAAGTCGTAAAAGATATCGCAGGTAGCTAAATATATACACATGAGCCTCCTACAGTGGGTGTGACTTCATAAGATAGTTGAAGTACATATACACACCCCGGATCCTTTTGTTAGAAGGTCCTTAATTTTAAGAGTCTCACTGCACTATTATAAGTCCAAAATACAAACAATTCAGTGGCTAGACCCCCTGGGTCGATATAGAAAAATGTGCAAAGTATCATAGTCCAAGTCAAGCGTGAGGCGAAGACCTATGATAACATCCTAAACCTCCTTTAACCTCAGGAGGGCGTAATTAAAGACATCCTCGTACGACATAAGAGGGTGTTTATATTACTGGGTCTAATACCAGATATGCTGATAATGTGCTGCACGCCAGTAATCAATGACTCCGAAAATGCAAGCTTTCGTTTGTTCCGAAAGTCTGCCTGCAACTCAACAACGTGTATACATCCACCTCTATAGATAGGCATTGTGACTCATATTCAATTGATTGAGCAGGTAAGTCTAGTCTCCTTAAAAAGAGCATGGGTTATTGGGTTAAACCAATATCCAGGGAAGAGCACTTCCTAATTAAGCCTGTTCGAACTATGAGCAGACCAGCTGCATCCCATCATTTTGAATTGTCCCAAAATGTTAAGGATAACAAAAAATGGGAACTTGGAGAAACTCAAACGTTGCAATCAACAGTGAATGCCTCAACTATAGTAAATTCAATTTGCATATCTAACCAAATAAGGCTAGTTCTGGAAACCAAGTTCCAAACAACGCCATTGAATATGTATTCCGCACCTGAAAGTGCATATACATATGGCCTGCCTCAGAGTTATTTTCCCGTTAAAATGGGAATTTATTAATAACGTATCTATGTATATGTTTTACTCGTGCATAATTCACAAGTAATGATTTATGTTGCCTCGTTGCTATCCGAGGGCTTGCATCTATATATCATATTCAATACGGGTAGTACATGTACATTGTTCACATAGGCACACAATGATTGAATGTCACATTACCCATCAGCTACCGTTACAAGGTAGTTCATGCCATAAGTTCTAGTTTGTAAATATAAGCCATTAGTATCAGCCACCTGTGCATAATTAGACTGAGGTTGATATATAGCCTCCCAGCCATTCCCACTGTCATGGACGCAACTCAAGCTCCGATTTCGGGCTGATGGGGGCGAATAAAGATACCACATGGTCGGATCAACCCACCATAGAGATCATCCCCGCGACAGTGTCATTTTTTAATAAATAAAGGCTAACATTGAATGTTTGCTTTAAGTGTTACAATTTTCTCTCTCTCAAATAGAGTATAATTATAGAGAGGTTCACACATTGGCCTGCTGGAGAATCGAAAAAATCTTCCAGATAACCATGGCAACGTATGTGCCTCATTGAGGGCTCCAAATTGTTAATACAAATCTTCAAAGCCATTCTCTTTTGAGCGCTTTGCATTTAAATTTCAAATGTCTAAATATCATAACTCAATGTTCAAAATGAAGCCAATGAGTATAATTCTTTAGTGGGATGGGTACCGATTTCCCAGGGTGGATAAACCCGAGATGCACAAGGATGTCAGAAGTAGCTTATAATAGCTTCCTTGAGTTGTAATCATCCCCAATAACAATAATCAGGATTGTGTTGTCCAGATTTCGAGACATGACACGACCAGCTTGAGAAAGCTGGTTTTGCAACTTGTACATAGACTTGGTGATGTACCAGAGCCATAGGATATGGCTAGAATTGCCAGCATTAATCGTAGAATTAACTTTGAGGTATAAATTATCCTCATCGGTAGCTCAACACTATTTTGTCAAAGAGGTTGAGGGATGCTAGACAATATTCAGGGGATACAAGATCCCGCACCAAGTGCATGTATAGGCCGTGTGGATGAAAATCCATTTAAAAGGCAGATGACCTAAAGTTAGTCGATTCTAAAAGAATCATCGAGGGCTACATTGTACCCCATTCTGTTTAATCTAATACAACTATTAGATATGAATTCGCCCACTTCTATCTTGGCAGGGCTCAATAACATTCAATTATAGGCTATAAATAACCTCTTGTATGATTTTAGCATCACAAGTGACGCTTTTCCTATATTGTTTGAACGTTCATGAAGGATTAAATTTCCCACACCGGAAACTCAATCTAGCATCCAATGACAGTCTTGAAGTCTGTAATTCTTGCCAGTTTTCTGACAACCTCAGTCAACCCAAACTTGGGATTTATTGGCAATTGTCGAATTGAATTCACTGAAATAAATTCAGAATAATCCACTTGCCTTGTCTGAATTTGGAGTTCTAAATCTCTCCTGCATGCTGGCCTACGGGCCAACTCTTGGCACCCGGCACTAGCAATACATCTGAGACGGGCTTAACTTTAGCCTGTGACTGAGTGTGTGGAGGTAGTCTGTTCCTCCTTCCTGTGTGTACCCCCTGTGTACCCTAAAAAGGGGCCCATTCTTCAATCACTCATGACATTGGCCTGGTATAGGCCTACACGGCCGGCCGTGGGCTTGGCTCAGCGAGTCCAAGCGGATATATTCCAATGAATTTATAGTCATGTAACGTCCCCGGTGGGGATGGGAGGCGAGGCGGATGATTGAAATTACCTCTCATGCTCATTGTAGCTGGTAATTTGTACGTCGCCAAAGTGCATAAATCTTGCATTAAAGTCAGGTTGTATTATCTCTTTTCACAGACATATTCAATTTTCAAGAGTTCAAGTATGAATTGCCATTGACTTAGGCTTAGCGATTCAATGCTAAGGGCCATCTTATCGATGTGTATCAGTATACCGCGGCCCATATAAATGGAGCGACTATAACAGTATAATAAGCATTGGCGCCACCAAGCTAGTAGTGATACGTATTGAACTACATGTATACATATTCAAGTCACGACATTCGTGGCTGTATACATATATGTAATTGCCTCAAATCTGACTGACAATATCAAGTTCTATTTGTATAGCGCATAATAAAGTCATTCTCTGTTATGCGCTTGCTTGGATATGGATATAAAAATAAGCGGAGAATCTTCAAGAAACAAGTGTCACCGTGGTCACCTCTAGTACTAGTAGGTGTGACATAAAGTAAAGAGTAGACAAGCTACTTCTTATTCAACAAAATTAATAGATTCTCAAATATATCCGATGCTAATTGCCATATTGCAAATATGCGGCGATAGAGGGAATGACAACTTATCCAAGTTTGCCTGAAATATACCAACTTATAAGCCCGGTGGGCGGTATGTCATTCATGATTGCTTGAAATGGATATTTCTCATTGCCGTGTGCTAACCCCCGTGGGGCCGCGGACGGGCATGAGCAACCGTAGCAACGGGAGAGGCCAAGGCCTCGCAATTCACGCTTACAGTACAAGTAGCGCTTCCATATCCAGTCTATTACTGAACGAAATTATAGACTAGGGAATCAAGCTAGATTTCCCTTTATGATTGGAAATAGAGTCATTCTATTTCTCTGTCTCACTCATAGGCATAGCCTTATGCTTCGAATGTGAAGGGAATCATACTAGATTTCCCATTTGTTTAGAAAAAGAGTAATTCCATTACTATGTGAGCCTGACTCGCTCACACTCGGTCATAGCCTTTGGCTTCGAGTTCGAATACGAATAACTTTCCCCAGCCTACTCTTGCCGACTGTGTCGACGGCGGCTGTGCCGCAAGAGAAGGCTAAATCCGCCCGTGAGAGCCCGTGGCTCCTGCGCTAGGCTGTGCCTAAGATGCAGACGGGGGACGGACTCGCTCGATCATTGCCTGTGGCTTCGAGTCTGACTTCGATTACTTTCCCCGCCCAGTATTGCCGACTGTGTCAGCAGCGGCTGAGTCGCCCATAGGAGCCCGTGGCTCTGGCCTGCGATAGGCTGTGCCTAATACGCAGGGGGAACATGCAGCCGAGCTGCAATCCATAATATGAGACGATCAAATCCGACGTAAAATATCACTTTGGATATACTTGATTTGATGCAAAAACCGTCTCAAAAGTACGAGTATATATCAAATATCATTTTAGAACGATTTCTTACCTTCAAAAGGCGGGGATTACGCGGATAAAATTGCATATATTCTAGAGATCGAAAGGTGTCCTTTCGCTCAGAATGCACGCGAAACCAACGAATTGCGGATTAGCGCATGCGCACTGACGGGCTCTCAGTTAACGTAATCCCGAAATTGGTATTACGTCGTATAATGGTTACATTAACTAACTTCTGAAATAGATAAGAATTTCAATTATGTCCTAAAAGATTTTTTGATCAATAGAGGGCGCTGTGCTGCAAATTTGTGTCATGCGGATGATCATTTAATAGCATCTTGGTTATATCACCCATTCATCTAGTTCTTTATTGATTCTGGATCACTACATTAAAATTATATCATATTATTCATCTCTTTAATATCTCCCATATATATAACATGTACAATTCAGAGGTCACGGCGTTACAGTCACGGCGTTACAGTGCATAGATACATTTATGATATCATATTTACTATGAGCATTGGATTTTTTCTACATTTTTATTTGGATGTTCTAGCTTGATGTCTAGTACAAAGCATCAATGTGACAAAAGTGCAAAATGTTCCTGTAGTTCACAGAGTTTACTTAGTTTCTTAGCATGTAAGAAACCCATGTCTTTTTGCCGTCACGGTGTTACGGCAGATATTGATATTCATAATTAATAATTTATTGGGAATTTTGGTTTTCTTGCCTATTGTAAATTATTGGTAGGATAGTGGTTACAGATGCATATCAAAAGTTGGTTCTAGATATTTAGATTTTATGAGTTATTTGGACTTTCATTGTGAGAAACACCCTCTGACCGTCACGGCGTTTGCTTGGAATTGCCCAACACTTAATTTATTCTCTCATTTTCTGATGGTGACTTCCATTGGCCATATGACACGTTTACATGGGCAAAACAGAGCAAGGTGAAAAAACAACAATACACACAATACAGCTTCCGTACTAGACAGGTGACAGCATTTCCGAAAAAGGATGATTTTTGTTTTGTTTTCATGGCGAGTGTGAGTTTCTGTAATAAAGTGAGAGATGTGGGTAGTGTTTGTGTGTGTCTGTTTGCATTTGGGCAATTCCACGATAACACCGGGACACTTCAGAACACATTTTCACTTTCCAAATGTAAATAACAAACTAAGTGTAAAGAATGAGAACAATCTTTTATTGTATATCTTTGACTGTTATCACAAGCAACTTTGAAAAAAAAAATTAATACAAAATTTTCATTTATTAATGAGTTACGCATCATTAATTACTACTGTAACACCGGGACGCAAAAAGGACATGCTTTTTTTAACACTTTACATACTGGCAAAACTCTGTGAAGTTAATGAACATTTTGAAACTTGGCTATATTTATTTGGTTTAGTAGAGACTCAATAATAATAATTAGGTGTTAATTGGAAAAAAAATCTATCATGAAGATAATTATGAACTAGCATATCAAAAATTGTACCGTAACACCGGGACCGTAACACCGGGACCTCTGAAAGGGCATGTACAAAGTCTATGGAAAATTAGGTTGTCTTACTATACTGGCAAAACTCTGTGAAGTTGGTGAATATTCTGAAAAGTGGCTATATCGATTTGGTTAAGTAGATACTCAATAATAATAATTGGGTGTTATTTGTAAAAAAAATCTATTATCAAGATAATTATGAACTAGAGTATACAAAATTGTACCGTAACACCGGGACTGTATGTACAAAGTCTATGGAAAATCAGGTTGTCTTACTTTACTGGCAAAACTCTGTGAAGTTAGTGAACATTTTGAAAAGTGGCTATGTTGATTTGGTGTAGTAGAGACTCAATAATAATAATTGGGTGTTATTTGTAAAAAAAAACTATTATCAAGATAATTATGAACTAGAGTATACAAAATTCACTGTAACACCGGGACTGTAATGTACAAAGTCTATGGGAAAATGGGTTGTCTTACTAAAAACTCAAAACATTTTTACTTTAGGTAGTAGATCAAGCAACAATTTAGTACATGTATGCATCAAGCTACCACCCCAACATGACAGAAACTAGCTGGTCACTTTAGTATGCAGTGATTCTCTATGCTCCCTGTACTATTGCAATGTAAGTCCCGGTGTTACAGTCCCGGTGTTACAGTGACCGTAACACCGGGACCACTATTCAACCATTTTTAATTAATTAATGAAATGTCCAATCATCATTTTGATACTTGTAAATGGTAGATATATGTGGTCAAGATTTGGGCAATTTAAGTTTTTTTTTTTTGTGTTCGTAATTTTCTTACAATGCTAAAAATATCAGTTTTTACCGTAACACCGGGACAATATTCTTTATCATAAATGAATTGTTCATTGAAGCGTATCAAAATGAAAAAAATGAACTTCAATGATTTTTTTTATTACATTCAACCCTAAACCTCTGAGAAAATATAATAAGTTTTTACCTCCTGTCTTACTTGCTCTTGCTACATTGATTTATTTTCAACACGTTTTCCAGACATTTGGGTGAAAATTAATTATTCATATTTTATGCGCATATTTTAATATGTTCCTGATGTATATTTCTATTTTAAAGGTCAGACTTTAAAAATTCAGTTCTTAAGCTTTATTTTGATACCAAAATTGAAACTATCTGACCATTTTGAAAATTTGGTGGTCATGTCCACTTTATCGTGGAATTGCCCATTTGTATTTGTAGGGGGGAGAGCTTTCTGTATGTGTGTGTGTGTGTGGATGTATTATGTATGCGTGTGTGCTATTATAATTGTTGTTGTTATTAATAATATTAATATTATTGTTTAATACAATAAAGTTTGTATGGATTAGTATGGATTATGGAGTAGTGCTTAATTTGGAATTAATATGTAATATTTTAATAACCAACTGTGCAACTTTGGTCTGCCTGAAATTTGTGATCTAAACTCACCTTATATTCATTATCTTGTTTATTTATACACTCCATCATTTACATGGCAGATACAGATGTTTTGTAATTTAAATCAAATAAATTTCCTCCAATTCAGTTGTGTTCTAGGTGGTTTAATTCTGAGAAACATGTATTCCATCAATTATGTAAATAGCAGCTAACCACTTACAGGTTGAATTTATATTCATTGCCAGTTACTGACTTCTTTAATTTGACATTTTTAAGGAGAAATATACCCCTTTTATTCAGAACTACTTATTTTTCCAGAGTAGACATTAAATTGCATCACACAACCATCTATTTTCCTCAACAGAAATTCTACATCAAATTAAAAATTAAAAATGGAAAATTCAATATTTTCACCCTAGATGAAGACAAAATAGATAATTGGAATGGGAATTATATACCACAACACTGGCAGGGATTTCCCCCACTGTTTTAAACCATCATGCAAAGTGTTTACCCATTCAGGACTCGTCCCCATAATACTCCAACTGGGGTCCATGGGGAATGGGTTAATAAATATAGTAAATAGAGACTAACACTGTGGGACTGGGACTTAAAGATGAATTCCAGTTTTGGGAAAGAAGCCGAATACATCTATATTGATCATTATTGTTGAATATGTATTGAAATAGGGCTTGTGTGGTAAAATCGGAACCTAAGCATCGTTAAATACAGAAATATCGGAAGAAATCCAATGTCCGCCTGTGAAATGTATAAATCCACCGCCAGTTCGGACCTGTCCACGCCGCTAGCGCTGGGGGAGATATCGACAATCTGGGGACAAGCCCGTATAGCGAACGTCCTTGTGTACTCGCACGTGGTCATTGTACGTAGCGTATGGGCGATTCCGAGTTGGCGATCTCTATCTGCAGACGATCAAGTTATAATTTTGCAAATATATCAATTAGTAGGCGGTTTCTTGGCCAAATTTGGATAATCCTATATTAGTACAATTATATTCTTTCACATTATTGGTAATAAGAGCTTCCATTTCATTTTGTTGAGAGGGGGGCATTTCCAAAACAGGCCTTTACCTTTAAAGCCAAATAACATACTTATTGGGGAAATGCCCCACACACAAAAAATGAAAAATATGCTTTCATCAACTACCACGTGAAAGAATATCATAACTTAGATGTTAATGTAAAGATTTGGACAAAAACTGCTTTGAAATTGACTAATTGAGCATTAAAAGGTTTGAAATAAAACGATCTTTGACAAAGTTCAATTCAACCGCGTATTCATTGCGTGCAAAAGATTAAGCTAGCGCACCGTGTTTACAGTATGCAGGCTTGTCGATATCTCCAGCCCAGTGCTAGTGGCACGGACAGGTACGAATGGGTGGTGAATTTAGGCCAAATTTCACTAGCGGTGAAATTAAGGTGTGGATTTTACCACACAAGCATTTTTTAATACTTATTCAACAAAACTTATGAATTAGTTTTGCCAATATAGATGTTTTCGGTAACTTTCCCATTACTGTTATTTGGCTTTAACAGCCATAGACAATTTTGAACATGTGCGTGGATTAATTAAATCTTCTTCTCAACACAAGTAATTAGATATGTCAAATCTTTGTGCACAAAAATAAGTTCAATTTGTGAGATAATCCATGCTTTCAGATGTACAAAGCAGTTCATTCAACTTCTAACTCTCACTGAAGACAATTATTTCGGAAAGAGAAAAGCGTGATTGCAAAATATAAATGCACTGGCATTAACAGGGATATTTGCATTCTAAAATCTGAAGAAAAAAACACTTGGTAGTCTTATAATATGGTACAGTATGGTAGTTTATACATTTTCACTGCACAATCTACATTACTTGATGTTTATATGTCATTTTATATGCAATGTTTATGTCATTTGATATCAATGCATAAAGCAGCCTAGGTGCGTCAAAAGTAGGCATGAATTTTTATTCTTTAATAGTATCGTTACGATTGATTGGAAATTTCACGCAGAGTAATTTTGATACCATAATCTAGTTAATATCTAGTCTCCTCTCTCTTCTGGCTGCCAGCTATAAAGTTCTTTTGACCTTGAAAATACTTGTTTGTAATTGATTCTCCATCTCCCAGAACGGTTGCATTAAACATGAACTCCTCCATCTCATCCCTCATCCTCAATTTTACTTCTCTTTAAAGGTGGTTCGGATTCGTAAATCAGATGCGCGGCGCCATATTTCGAACTTCCTGCGCACGGTGCGTACTGCATCAGTGTTGTGCAGCATGCACAAACTTGCCTAGTTCAAGATGGCGACCCGCTGTGTAATACCCCCACACTTGACCATCTTTAACTTCCTCTCACCCAATTCTCCCTCCCCCTCTCTGTTCCCCCTTCCCCCTGCCTTCCTTGTCCCAATCTCAATCTTTATAAATCCCTACCTCCAAAGTAACATAAACTTTTCAAACTCATCTCTCACCATTCAACTTCCCCCTCCATACCCCATCTCTCTTTCCTGCCTTCCTTCAACTTAAACCACGGCAGACATCCGAAACAAGATTTGTGGCAAATCATTATTATCAATCTAAGTTTCATCTCCTCGAATAAAAATAAACTTTTTTTAACTCATCTCTCACTCAACGTCTCCCCTTGTATCAACAGCTTGAACACAAGTTGACAGAACAACCTCCTTTGAAATTTCAGTATTCCAGAAACTTGCCTTTAAAATAATTTGTCCATCTCTTCTATCACTCCCTTTTCCCTCCCAATCTTCATCTCTCACTCTCTCCTCCTCCCTTGCATCCCTTTCTTTCCTAGCCCTGGTTAACATTACAAAAAAAAAACTTTTTACATCTCTGCCCCAAAAGAAAAAAAAATTAAACTCTTCCAAATCCCCTCTTACCCTCTATCCTCCCTCAACTTCCAACCCCCCTCCCCTTAACTAAACTTATTTGTGACTAATTCTCAATCTCAGTGAATCCCTACTATACCCCAAAATAAAATCAACACATTCAAATCATCTCTAACCCTGCATCTCCCCTCCCTCAAATTCCTACTCATCTCTCTTTCCTGCCTTCCTCCAACTTCAAGCCAGGTTGACATCCAAAAATCTTGTTTGTCTTTTTTTTTTATCCCTGCCCCTAAAGTAAAATAAACTTTTTGAACCCATCTCTTACTCAACACCCCCCCCCCCCCCCCTCCCTCAACTTCCAACTCTTCCCGCTTCCAGCCTTCAACCCTGGTTGACATCTAAAAACTTGTTTGTGGCTAATTCTAATTCTCAATCTTTCTAAATCCATGCCCCGTAACTGTAAGTCAAATCAACTCTTTCAACTCATCTCTCTTTCCTGCACTTGTTTGTGATTAAATTCTAAATCTTTCTGAATCTCTGCCCCAAATTTATATTAAAGGGATAGTTGAGTTCTGGTAAGGAGAGTACAGTTTTGGTGAAACTGAATTTTAGTAACCAAAACCTGCATCATTACATTACAAACTAACAGTAATAACTAGAAAGGAACACAAAATTACAAATGACGTAGTAAAGATCATGTTATCATTCAAAAAGAGCCGTTAAAACGTAAGAGGGCGCTCTCTAAACACTCATCGGTTTCAACCATTTTGAATAAAATATTGTGCATGTGATGTTTTGTTGAAATAGTGATTAGATAGAGAAATAACCATCAACTATTTAAATACCTATTTTGTAACTTTTTGAAAAGAGGAAGCATTTTTAAATATTTTTAACGGCTGGTTCAAAATTCTCTAATAAACCTGGGGCCCCAGCTTTATTACAAATTGTTATATTTATGGATATTTCAGCCATCTCTGAACCGATTTTGATCAAACAAAGATGATTTTATTATTTAAATATTATGCTCTTTCAAATTTTACACTCAGTTTTACATTACCTCACAAACAAAAAAGTAGTCTAGCGCCCTCTCTACCAAAACTCAACTATCCCTTTAAACTCCTCCAAATCTCCAACACCCCCATCTCCCTAAACTCTGAACTCATATCCCCCTCTCCCTGCCTGACCCTTCCTTCAACTTTAACCCAGGCCAAACCCAATAACTTGTTTGTGATTACTTCTCAGTCTTTCTGAATCCCCACCCTAAAAGCAAAATAAACTCTTCCAACTCCATCTTCCAACACTTCTACCTCCCCCCCCCCCCCCCCCCCCCCGCTGCCTACGCCTTCCTCCAACTTCAACCCAGCTTGATATCCAAAACTTGTTTGCGACAAATTCTCAAATCTCAATCTTTTCTAAATCCCTGCCCCTATAAAGTAAAATAAACTTTTTAAACTCATCTCTCACTCTACATCTTCCCCTCCCTCCCTAACTCATATCTCTTCCCTGCCTTCCTTGAATGTCAACCTACCTAAGATGACCTCCCAAAGAGACTCTCGTGATTAATTTCCAATCTTCCAGATTCCCCGCCCGAAAAATCAACTCCTCCTCCCAAATTACCATCAAATCGACTCCTCGTCAGCATTTCCCATCTGCTTCAGGCCCTGCCTAGGTCATTAATTAAAGCTGACCTAGTTACGGAGGTAATTGCATCGAGTAATTAGGAAGAATTTTGGAGACTGTTTCGGAGTTGGGGTGGGAGAAGACGCAGAAGTATGATGAGTAGATGAAGAAAACAGTAGAGGTAGTAGTAGGAGAAGATAACAAATAAGAATAGAAAGAAAGAGAAGAGGAAGGAAAACATACAAATAAGGAAAGAAAAATACCAAAAAAGAATAGAAAAATACCAAAAAAGAATAGAAAAATACCAAAAAAGAAGAATAGAAAAAGAATATTAGAAGGGGGGCAAGGAGGGAATGAAGGAGATATCTGAGGAAGGAGAGAAGGCAGAAGAAGAGAAGGATTGAGGCAGTATCAAACCAGATTGAACCATTATCAAATGGCAGTTATTATTCAAACCAAATTAGAACCAATGTTATTACATTTTAAACCTGTATAATATATGATGATAATTATAATATGATCACAATAATATGTGGGGTTGGTGTGGCAAAGTAATATTCATTATAATCTGTTAGCAAATATGCTTCATGAACTAATGTATGTACATCTGGTACAGTCATCATCGCCACTGCACAACACTGAACACAGTATTTCAATATGTTTCAGATTTCTCAGGAAGTTATCCTTGTTACAGTTTAGTGTCGGAAAATAAAATCACCTGGGCCTGGTTAAAATGAATCACTTACTCAGGGCTCCACACTCACCTTTTAAGTCAGTGGCCCAGTCGGGCCAGTGAAATAGTTTATTCCCCTATTCTGGTGGCCAGAACGAAAATTTACTGGCCCCAAAATTGTATTTCATGAGTAAGAGCTTTTAACTTTTCAAAATATTACTCTTTCCTAATCAAACCTGTGATTACAGATGAAGCATGACATAAAGGAACACAAGATTTTTTCATTTTGTCAATGTTGGGTTGAAAATCTTCTTGCCCGATCGGGCCACCAAAATATGACTTTCATACATTTTGCTGGCCCCAAGTGTAATTTCACTGGCCCCGGGCCAGCGGACCAGTGCGAGTGTCGAGCCTTGACTTACTGCATCTATGTACTAACTATCTACTAACTTTAATATCGTGATACAATTGTTTAAAATTTACATTGTAAAATAAGGAAAAAGAAAGAAAAAGAAAGAACGAATGCACAATAAGATAGAGGACCAAGAAAAGAAGGAAGAAAGTAAATGTAAAGGAAAATTTAAAAAAGAGGGTGGAGAAGAATGAACCGTAAACATAGAATAAAAAACAAAAACAAGATCAAGATTTCACCAACCATTCCCAAGTCGAAACATGTATGCATAGACAAAATATGTGTCTGTGTCTTTCAGTTTGGGTATAAAGTCGCAATGGGGGTTTAGTACATAGAGCACCAAAATCATAAAAAAATTGTCTTTGGCTGAAAATTTCAACTTTACGGAATTTGATATTTACATGTGTCATCTACATTCTCTGAAAATTTCATGTCCTAATTTGATTGTTTTATACCGAAAATAATGATATTTCTGAGCAACCTTCAATTCGGTTTCGGCCTGAAACTCGGTTTATCATCGCTGGCTGTTCATGATCGATCGTTTGTGCATTGATTGAGCAGCACTTGCATGCACTATGCATGCACGTGCGACGCCGGACCGCTGGTATTGTGAGCGGTGTGAGCTAGCTGAGCCCGAGCGGAAAGCGCTGTGATTGGTCAGACTGACCTGAATAGAGTTGTACTGGGTATGTACGTTGTGTTCATTTCCGGATAGCGTGCGCGACCTACTGTATAATACCGCATTGAATCGCGCCTTGTTATGTAAATTCTGTAGCTAGCTTTTCCTCGCATTATCAAAGCGCATCGTGTGCAGCCTACCGCATCCTACTGTATTGAATCGCGCTGTGCGGCTTACCGGTACCGGTACCTACCCTATTGAATGACATGGTACTTACGTGCATGCAGCGGTGGTTTATTGTATTCACATCAAAGCGCTCGATCGGTTGTGAAAAACGAACGGTCAAACCGAGAATTTGTTCAACCGCTCGCTCGCTCTGTGAGGATGCTTTTCTGAATGGATGCGAAACTTTAGAAGCGATTTTCTCTGTTGTTTGACAAATAGCTGAGCTCTGGTCCGCGTTATTAAATTGCGTTTTACTTTCCTTCATGACAATTATATGTAGCAAGTTATATATCATTTTAAAGCTGAAATCCGAGAGAATTCAAAACACTAAAAATCTCAATTTTGATATTGCCGATGGATTACCCGAAGTGACAGAGGGGGACACATATATGTATACATTGAACTCATGAAAAATGGGTTGCGACAATCAATATGCTGGAATCTTGACAGCTGATCCTAGTCCTTGAGGATGAAGACCTACGTAACCATGGTGATATGAATGTTTAAAATTAACATTGGAAAAGAAAGACCATTTTGATAATGTAAGAAGGAAATCAAACTGAGTAAGGACCAAGAAAAGAAGAAAGAAAGCAATGGAGGAGGATAGAGAAGTTGGAAAAAATGAACTGCAATGAAAGAATGATAACAACAAAAACCAAGATCATGACCGCACCAACAAATCCCAATCGTCTAGCATAAATATATATTATAGATAACAGTTACGCATACTTCAAACTCATGAACAATGGATTGCAACCATCAATATGCTGGAAACTTGTCAGTCCTTGAGGTTGAAAACCTACGTAACCATGGTGATACGAAAGATCTTAAATTAACATTGGAAAATAAGGACAAATGGGCAATTCCGTATGAGAGAAGGCAAAAACACCACATCTCAAAGTTGAGCAATCTTCCCTAAATCAAACTGTTATGGATAGAGGAAAACTTGAATTTTAGGAAACTGAAAACCATTTGTGTATAGCTCTATTGGTTTTGCAAATATTTCTGCTTGAATTGAACAGAAATTTATGACCTTTTATTCATAAATCAGCTTCATTTCATAAAAATGAAGTGAATCTTTTAATTCAATGATTGTTTCTGCTCTTTTTCTCATATTTTCCATACAATGTAGCAACAATCACAAATTGTAAAGCATGGGCAGTAACTTCATTGCATTTTTTTTTGGAGAAATTTTTGAAATCTATGCATATTTGATCGTAATTCCGTTACGATAAAACGTAATAAGTTTTTCTCAATATCTTATTACTTGTTCTTTAGTTATGTCATTGTTAATTCTCTTCCTTCACCACAGTCCTAAGAACTTCCAACATAATTTTCTGAAATAATGTCACTACTTTTTCCAAAATTGGCGTAACGGTATTAGTAATTCCGTTACGTAACGGAATTACACGCACATGGTTTGTAAGGTATTGAATGATATTGCTGAAAATTAAAAAAATTCTTGTTCTCAATGTAGAAATACCCTTTAAATAGCATGAACTGTAGCCATGTAGACAATAAGTAATTATACAAGTACTGTACAATGTTACTTTATGTGACTCATTGTACCCACATGCTTCATATTGCATCAATGGTGATTTTTTAACTAAATTGATACATGATAGATAATTTCTCTAATCTCTCCATGAACATAATAGAGATGATAATGTTCTATCATTAAATTAGTTTCCAGCAAGAACCACTTGACTGAAATTATGAAGATGCAGCAGATTCATGTTTGTACGTTAGAAAGGGAAAAACAAAAACAATACAATTTTTTTTTCAATATCCAGTGATTAGTATGACACTGGTGAGCATACATTTATTTTCTCACATTAATTTACATTCATGTATTTTAAGATATAAATCATACCTTCAACTTTCAAGGAGATTTAATATTAATAATTTTGTAATTGTATGTAGATTTGAATATCATTGATCAGTTAAAGGCTCATAACTCATCATTAATTATGTAAATTTGTATTAAACTGAAGCATATAAAATTAAACATAAATACAGAATAGGCTTCAAGATATTCAAAACTAAACATAATACAGGCTAAGATACACATGTTTTATTCATTATCATAAAGTCAGAATACATTGAGTGCTCAGTGTGCTTCTGTATGCAGATCAAAGAAGAATGATGTACAAAGTATTTGCATTTTCAAATGGGAATTCCTAAAGGTGTCTTTCATTTTTGGCAATTCCATATTTATATTTTATATGCCAACTTTTTGTTTGAGGATCATACATGTTTATATCCGATATACATCTATACACGTATTTCATGGAATGGATGAAAACGCATTCCAAATTGATTTGAGAGTAAATTAAGATCAATTTAGGATGAATTTTTTAAAGAAAATTTTTAGAATATAACAAGAGTTTATATAACAAATCTTGATTTTCTTGTAATTCTGTTACGCACACACTTCAGGATTTGTTCTGGTCCTTATGTAAGAGCTTGTGATGAACAATGCATACACATTCTTTACTAATGACTATAAGCAGAAAAGCAGAAAAATGTAACTAAGAAATTACATTTTCATGGGTGGATTTCACAGGCGTAATTCCGTTACAGTGACATTCGTTTGTCTTAAGGTAATTTTAGAGGTTAAAATAGATCATTTCTGGAAAAAAAGATGTACCAAATTCAAGTTTGTAACTTAAATGATAAGTTTTTATTACCAATGAAGAATTTTTTGTGGTAGCTTTTGCAGAAAATCATAGTGTTGAATGAAAGACCCCTTTCCGTTATGATTGTATTTTGGTCTCTGGATGCTACAGTATAGATTTGTAACAATCTTGGGTTCTGTTGTACCTCTAGTACCCCTGCCAGTTATTAAAGTTTTAAAAACTGTGAAAGTGAAAGGAATTTTAAATATGATTAAGAAAACAGAGCTAAAAATCACTTATTTGTCATTCTGTAATGTTCAGTGGAATTACCCATTCACAATGCATTTCCATTCACACAGATTTCCAATATTCAGGAAGTTTACGAGGCTTTATAGCATTGAAAGTTGAATGATTTGACCTGTTTGTGATTTGTAATTGTTTAAATGTTGCTTGATATTGATTATGTGCAGTTATTTAGCATGTCACATAATGTAGTACATTTTTTTTCACAATTTAACCATTTTTCTTGAAGTAAAGGAAAAATTATAAAATGTTGCTTTTTTTTCTTCAAATTTGGTTATTATTGTCAAATTATTGATTTTTGAAAAGTATTGAAGCTAAAATGTGAATTCTTTGTTGTTCATGTACCGATTTGTGGAAAATTTGATTTCACTGCTCAAGTTGTGTAATTCCGTTACACACAATAGTGGACATAGTTTCTAGGATTTTCTTTCATTAAATTGATGCAATCCTTTTTAATTTCTTGCCTACTAATATGAAGCTGAAAATAAACCAAAATAAAGCTGGATTTTAGCAATATTTTTTTCAAATTTCACTCTTATTTGTATTTTGGCCATATTTTCATTTATTTTACACGTAACAAGTTCAAAAATTGCTTTACAGATATGTCAAATTATGGTTTATATTCAAGTGCTAGATAGCCTTGATGTTTGCATTAGCATGTAAGAAAAGTTGAGTGCAAAATAATTGATTTTTCCTTGTAACTTTCAGAGATGTAATTCCGTTACAAATTTGTGTAATTCCGTTACAGTGCACGTACTTGTTCCAAAATGAAGTTGACATTATCAAGATAGAAAAAATACATAAAATCAGTTTCAAAGTGTCTTATATTTCAGAGAAACTCAACGCAAACTTGTAGCAAAAAAAAAAATCCATTCTCCGGTAATTCCGTTACGGTCACACATATTGGTCTAGTGTGCAACAACACATGGAAGATATAAAACCATTTCCCTATCATGTTGTAGCCTGGTTACCCGTGCAACTTATATAAGTATCAAAATTTACCTAAGTCATGAGAATATTGCGCAGGGAATGAAATAATGAGCAAAAAACGTCTCTGAATGTAATTCCGTTATGGTGGAATTGCCCAAATATGAAAGTAAAAGAAAGGAGGAATGCACAATAAGATAGAGGACCAAGGAAAGAAAGAGAAAGTAAATGTGAAGGAGAATTCAGAAGTTGGAGTAGGATGTACTGCAATGAAAGAATTTTATCCACAAAAAACAAGATCATAATGACACCACCAAATCCCAATCGGCTAGTCAAAATATATTATGGATAAATGTGATGCATGCATACATGAAACTCATGAAAAATGGATTGCGACCATCAATATGCTGGAAACTTGTCAGCTGATCCTAGTCCTTGAGGTTGAAAAC
Source organism: Echinarachnius parma (assembly GCA_037951105.1). Classification (NCBI taxonomy): domain Eukaryota; kingdom Metazoa; phylum Echinodermata; class Echinoidea; order Clypeasteroida; family Echinarachniidae; genus Echinarachnius; species Echinarachnius parma. Next base: position 144,277 of record JBAMJV010000228.1, on the reverse strand, counting down.
CTGGGTAACCATGGTGATATGAGTGTTTAAAATTAAAATTGAACAAATAAGGACAAGTATGAAAGAGGAGAAAGGAAAGCATAATATAAGAGAGGACCAAGTAAAGAAGAAAGAAAGTAAATGTGAGGTAGAACAAATTAATTGAAGAAGAAAGAAATGCAATGAAAGAATTACAACAAAAACTAAGATCATGACCGCACCACCAAATCCCAATCGTCTAGTCAAAATACATGTATATTATGGATAAATGTGATGCAAACATACATGAAACTCATGAAAAATGGATTGCAACCATCAATATGCTGGAAACTTGTCAGATGACCCTAGTCCTTGAGGTTGGAAACTTGCGTAACCATGATGATATGAGAGTTTCCAAAAATGAACATTGGAAACAGAAATAAAATTATGAAAAGGAAAAAAGAAAGCCAACTATAAAGAATAATGTAAAAGAAGACAATACACGAGATGGAGGTTAAAGAAGGTGGAGAAGAATGAACTGCATCAGAGAATAAAGCAAAAACTATAAAGATCATGACCGAACCAACAAATCCCAATCGTCTAGCCAAAATATACTATAGATCAAAGTTATGCATACGTCAAACTCATGAAAAATTGATTGCGACCATCAATATGCTGGAAACTTGTCAGCTGTTCCTAGTTCTTGAGGTTGAAAACCTGGGTTACCGTGGTGATATGAGTGTTTCTTAAAGTATCTTTTTCTCATTACATGCAAGCATAATACAATCTCTCTTTTTCTTATTTTGCTTTCTTTACGATTATTTTGGTTTCGTATGCTGAAGGGCAAAAAAAAAGAGAGAGCAGACTGAAGAAAAAATGGACTAATTTTGAGACTGGAAATATGAGTAACCATGGCAATATGGTACTTAAACCAGAGTCCTCCCACCTCTCTGCTTAAACCAAAAGTAACTTTCCTCTAGCTTGCAAGCTTAATACAAGGTAAATACAAGCTTACCCAAAATATACTAATGTTCTGCTTTTATCCTAATGATCCTAGTTTTGCAGACCCCAAGGCAAAGCTGAGCTGAGTACTCATACCCTGTGTTCACACACAAAAATTTCATCCCTTAATCATGACTAAAGAATCAGCAGCTGACTATAGAATCAGCTGCTGATTAGCTATACGATGAAATTTGTGTGTCTGAACGCTGATTAACGAAACGACGTATCGTTAGTCATGACTAACGAAACACGGGTTTTATCGTCGTTTCATACGAGAGCTGACTATAGAATCACGCTCTTTTCGTGTGTGAACAACCATCGCTCGCTTAATCATGATTAGCTATACGACTCGTAACTAACTGGGCGTGGCTTAACGTGAACGTTCACGCGAACAGGACAACACTCTGCGCAGTAGCAAACTGCGCACTTATACGATGTTCGGTGCACCTGGAAGCCAGCTGTTGTGGAATCTTGGCTTTGTGTGTGTGAACGTAAGAGGTAGTTTGGTTTAATCATGACCAACGATACGTCATATCGTTAGTCATGATTCTTTAGTCATGCTAGGCTAGAAAGCTTGGCTTTCTTTTACTCACAAAATTATCAATACTTATTTTACACCATACTTTTTTTTCAAGACTGTTTTACCCTTTTTCACCTGTTTTATTTTTATATCACTCATCCTTTGCCTCAATTAAAAAAAAAAACACAGCTAAGTTTGAAAGCTAGCCTCCATTTGACTACCCTAACATTTTATTTCATTGACTTTTTAATAGCAGATGAGCAGTTTTCAGCATTTTTCCCCCTCAAACTTATTTCAGTCACTTGCAGAGCTTGCATTTCTACTTTGTTTAAAAAAAGATATAACATGTACTTGAGTCTTACGACAGGACTCTATATATGGGTCTAGAAATGACCGACGGGGTTAAAGAAATATACAAATGCTAGAATTCTAATTTAATATGACAATGTAATTTTTACATGGGGTTATGAAAATAGAAGAAATATGCCTACTCTATAATTATCATATGAGAAATGGTTGGTGCGAGAAACAAAAACTACACACTGGTAGCTCAAATTCTAATTTTATATGACATTTTAAATTTCTTGACAGTGAATAGAAAGCCAATATAATATAAAGGGCATGGTTTTTGTTATAGTTCATGGCTATATATGCTGCTTCTATTAAAGTATCAGAAGCCTATATTACAAGTTTTTTTGTTTGCTGCATATAGCTCAAGTGCTACAGTCAAAACTGTTTAAGTGGCCACATGTCTATAGCAGTCAACCTGCCTATAGTGGCCACCAAACATGTTTCACTGCAAAGGAAAACAATGTTATAAAACCTGTCTATAGAGGACACAGGTGTTCACTTTTCTGGTTTCCCTTGGGTGGTCACTATACACATGTTTGACTGTATATAGTGGTTAGTGTTTTATGTTATATGTTTGTTTGTTTGTTTGTTAGTGTGTGTGTGTGTGTGTGTGTGTGTGTGTGTGTGTGTGTGTGTGTGTGTGTGTGTGTGTGTGTGCGTGTGCGCATGTGCATGTGTGCATGTGTGCATGCGTTCAGTTGTTCAGTTGTCAGGGCAAATTTGTGTGCATTTAGTGTTGTAAAATTGTGATGTTTGACCACAGAAACAAAACATGTTTTTTGACTACCTACAAATAATAGCCTACCTTTGAATGAGCTCAGCAAACTTGATGCAATCTCCTCTGTTGTAGAACCAGATTCCACAGATAGCTGTAAAAAGAGTTTAAAAAATAAGCATTATTAGCATTATTATTAAAAATTTAAAAAAATTATATTCCTGTTTATAGTTAAGTGAGGGTTTTTGAATTTTTGTTTAATTTAGTGTAAACAAATTCTCTTTATAAGATGATTAGATTGATCAACCGTTATTCTTGTTGATATACGCATTGTATTGTTGCCTTGTTGTCTTTTCTCATGTTTTTCTTTTGTCCTGTGTCTGTCCTTCTTTCCTCCTGTTTCTTCTGGCTGCCTAGCCTATGTTCTCTTGTTTATGCCTCTAGTCCTTTCGTGACGTGTTGTCTGTTACCCAGTTGTTACTATAAGGTTCTTGATAATGTTTTGGTTAATTAGGTGCTCTCGATTCAAGCTGTGCTTTCAGAGATGTTCACCTCCAATTATATTGTTGCAAATTTTGTTATTGTATGTTATTGAAAATATTTGGAAATAAATGTTATATTGAACTTGTTATATATATTGAAATTGCTAAATTGTAAAATGTTTACACTGGTTTACAACGTGCAAATGTATCTATCATAGTTGATAGGAAAAAAACTGTTTTCTTGTTTCCCTTGCGATGTGTGAGAAATAAAATAATGAAGATGGCATATTATCAAAGGGTGCATTCATCGAAGAAAACAAAAGCACAGATGGAATGATAAAAGATGTTTCTTCCATTATCAACCCTTCTTGTCAGACTAAAGACGCCCCTAAAATACAAACATTAAAAATACATAATGCATATATATCAACATTAATCTTGCATCTTTTGAGTAGTACAATGTTGAAGGCAACTTGTTAGGAGTGCATTTATAAAATATAAACAAAATAAACAACAAGCCTACAGCAAGAACAAAACAACATAAAGACCAACAACAACCAAAAAGAGGGATATAAAAGGCAAAGAAGAGGTAATAGATGTACCATGTTCCATCGTCATATATCTGCACAAATCTTCTAGCTAATGGGCTGCTGGTTATTAAAAAGGCAGAAGAAGACAACAAATACAAAAATATCCTTCTTCTTTCCATGATTATTTGTGGGAACATCTTCTTCTATGCCCATGGCAATTTGGCTAAAAAGCACCGAATCAGATATTACCAGGGATTTCATTTTTTTTCTTTTCTTTTTATCATCTTTTTTTGCATGTCTTAATGCAGATGCTGCTAAATGTGTCTTCCCTGTACAAGCTTTATCCACGTCAATACAAGATGGTACTTACAGAATAAATGCTCACCATTATGCAGCGTATCTTATAATTTTCCAGTAAAACTAACATAATTTAAACCCATTCCCTTTGAGATTCTGAAATTCCCATAGACTTTGTACACACCCCACCCGGTTACCGTAGTCAAAGGGTTAAGGCATTTGTTCATGGAAATGTTACAGTATTGATCCGTTGTCTAGTGCCAGAATGCCAGACAAAAAGACGGAAAAGAAGACAAAAAAATGTAAATCTGATATAGAAATAAAAAAGTAAAAACCTAAATATAAATATAAAGAACTCAATATTGTATGGCATTTTTCTAGATTTTCTAGGATTTGGAATGTGTTTTTTTTTTCTTTTTCGTTTGGGGCCTCCAGATTCAGATTTTGGCCCACAGAATTTGATAAATCATGTTTTTATTTGCCAAACTGGGCCATAGGAAAAAGAGTTAACCGTCCAGGATTGATTGATTTTGCCATAACACATATTCTCCATAGACTCAAACCCAAGTATTCTCGGAAAACACTTGCAATTGATGTAAGTGTCCAATTATTGCAACTATTGGATCAACAGCCAATCAGCATGGAGCATTTCAGCTGTTGCCATGGTAGTTACAATAATTGGACACTTATAACAATTGCAAGTGTTTTATGAAACGGGGCATGAAGGGGTTAAGTTCTACCATTGTATTGTATACTACACGCAATTCTTAAAGATGCACTCACAACTCTGCATCATCTGTGTAAGTAATGGCGGGGGAGGGGGATGGTGTATAATTACTGGTGAGGAAGGAAGGCGGAGACGGGTCAGCGGCGGTCTTTGCCCGAGAAATAGACTGCGATAAGCCCCACGGCCAGCCTTTATTTAAAGAGCAAATGTTTAGATAAAGCCAATATTTCATGCACAAACAATAGGGCAAAAACATAATGTCTGTGTGTGGTCAAATGGGGAGACATGTTACGTAGGCATCGTGGCACTGCCAAGCCTGTTTCATTTGCTAAGTGATTTCAACCATCAGCCATTATCTGATGCCTCCTTCCATGGGTAGACAAGAAAGATGGGAGATTATCTGCCCCTTGCATGTGAAGTTGCAGGATAAAAAAACAACACTATCATCTTATGTCCACATATGGCATGGGAAGGAAAAGTGTAAAGAAAAAATTGTCTGAGACTTACCTTACATATTATATCATATTATATCAGTGGACATATTATATCACAGAAATACAAATTGTATCAACCATTTGCCAGTTTTTGCACATGTTAACAAAGTTATTAGATCCCTTTAATATTTAACTTCTCCTTTTGTGGCTTTTAAAAATAATACCCGTTACCCACCTTTAAAAAAAACACATTAAATGTAAAGAGAATAAAGATTTGCATTCTCATGTTCTGCTTTGCAAAAAAAACATCTTTTTAATTTTCATCTTCCTCTTCATCTTCTTCTCCCTTTTTTCCTCCTGAGAATTGGTCGATTCCCCTCCCTGTATTAGACTTGCCATTTTTCATTCCAATTGCACTCTTCTTGACAAAAAAAAAATCCTTCAAAAGCAAGAATAAAACACTATTTTGACAGAGTAGCCAGTAAACATGAATTTAGCATCGTCGACCCATCAAAGACCCATTTCTTTATATTCTCCATATATATCCTATTCATACTTGCCATTTGTTATCTTCCCAATTTTACCCCTAAAAAGACCCAGGAACAAACATTCTGACAGGGTAGCCAGTTTACATTAATTCAGCGGCGCTATTCAAGACATATTTCTTTATATTCTTTTTTTCATTTTTTATTTTTTTCTTTTATCACTCCAATTTTGCTCCTCAAAAAAATAATTGGAATGAAACTAGATGTATATTTTCTATCTTTAGGGAACTCAGTATATGTCATGCTAGATCATTCTTCCTTCTTATTCCACTTCTATTCTTTTATGGCACTTCAAATTAAATCAACCTGCTTAGGGTTAGGCTTGCTGGATATCAGGTTGTATTTTATGGATAATGTACAATGTATTACACCAAACGGAAATCACCTCCTTTTGAGTTAAAATCAAGGAAACAATTTTCCATCAAATATATTCGCGTCTCTGTTTTCTTCCCTTTTCATCAAATGATTTCTTTTTATTATCATTAATCATATCTACATGCTACTTAGCAGTATTACTGCAAAAAGCATACATTATTAAAGGGAGTGTCCGCCTTTTGCAAGCTAAATTTTGAAAATTCCAAGGTTATTGTCTTATATGAAAGAAAATGTCATTTAACAGCTTGCCTGAAAAAATTAGGGCTTGAAACCTCCTTTTCATGAAGGTTTTAAACCTCCAAATAATAAAACGTTAGACCGTTTTTTGTCCCATTCATGATCCTTCGCCCGTCTGTAAATTTGTTCACGCTAATCGATCTCTCTGCACCGCCCATGCTCGATCGGGGTCCGTGGCCGGGCTGACAGGCGGCTTGGCCTGGTTGGTGGATTATCATTTTACGATACAATAACTACGCAGCTGAAAAGTCAGATACATAATGCTGTACTATCTTTGCATGTCGAATGGTCTGGTTTTCAATGGGGTCACGGCAGGGAATTTACGCTAAGCTCTCCGTTACTTTTCCTGCTGAGTGTAATGCCTAGTCAGGCTATACGGGGCTATACGTAGGCCAATTTTTTTTTCCTACTGGTTAATTGTTTCGAGGTTTTGCACGCATAAATCTTAATAAAATATTCCAGACCTTCTGTGAAGATTCCATTCTATAAAACGACTTTTACCTATAAATATAGGAGTTTTCAAACTGTCTTGTGACGCCATTTTTTGTTTTTCCCTCACGTCCGCATATTGTGGGTATATCAAAATCCAGCGTCTGTACTTTCATTCCACACAGTTATACCAGGTAGGTGGTATCTGTTCCCTGGTTATACTGCATGACATTTTTAGTGTTCCACAGAGTAAGAGTGCACGCTAAACTGCCTGCGTTTGCCGTGTGCAACTAAGTGAGCGAAGAATCAATCAAGTACTGAAATATTCTTAAAACTTCCGATCTAATCCTTCTTTCTTTCATATCGTATCTATACACAGGTTTCTCATGAATAAGTTCATGATAGTTGTACATTCTAACAATGAATCAGCTAAACATATCAAGTGGCCGAAATGTAGTACATTGGAGAGAGGATATATCTGTTTATTTTTTCTTGGTAGTTTTTCATTCATAGAATCCAAATTACAGCGTTGTTCAATTAAAAATTTCACATGGGTGTCATATTTATCCCCATCTAGCTACTGGAAACTTTTCAGATGATTTGTAAAAGGTGGACACTCCCTTTAATATCATTATGACAATTACTTAACATTACCACAACAAGTCCACACTGCAATGCACATACAGATATGGATATCGTTAGATACATTTGTTTGGAATTGCCCAATATTTCACGATTGTCAAAATCTTTTAATACAAAACAACTTTGGCAAGTGCTATGAATTCATGTTTGAAACAAGTCGCATATATACAAATTGAGGGATAATCGCAAGTAATACCCTTTTCATAGTGGTTCTATCGTTGACACACCGATGAAAATACTGATACAAATTTTCTTTCTGTAAACAAAGGTGTAACAAACCAACGCTTGTCCGGGTATGCCATTCATACTGCTAGAGAAATTCACTTGCTGGGGAAAGCCTCGGCTGGAAGTGAAGAATTATTGCGCAATCGCTTGCTAGCTGGGCGCTACAGTGGCCAGAACAAAATAATGACCTTTGACCAATTTCATTGGGGTTTTTCTCAAGAACCCATTTAAATACAGCGTTTCATCGGAGTCACACCGATAGAAAGAGAATTTCTCCTGCTCTGGAGCAGGAGAATTTCATCGCCTATTTCTCTTTTTTCTATCGGCTATTTCTCCTCTGTACCATTCATAGTGGCCGTTTTATCGATGTGTCCGGACGCATCCGATGAAAATCAGTGCACTATGAACGGGGTATTAGTCAGTTTGCGAAGACCCAGGCTACTCAAGCTAACCATTCAAAACCCTGCTGATGACAAGGAACATATTCATTTCCACGGGGCACCAAGTTAATTTGCAAGTCTGTATGTATCAGATGTGTCATTTATCATTCCATTTTTCAAATGTGTTCTACTCCTGCCTCCCATTCTTCCTACTGGCACTTCAAGTTTTGTGTTTCATTATTTTCAATATCCATGCATTATGCACCAAATATTCATGCATTATGCGCCCGAAAACCCTAAGGAATAACTATATACATGTAGTAAAACTTGGCAAGATGTGGAACATGGTGTATAGGATGTTTTACTGAAGGACTCTCTGCTCTAGGGTGACTTTTTGGTGGCTATGGACAAAATTTAGTCGTCATTCATTTTTTTTTGCGGGGGGGGGGGGGGGGTATTACAATATAGTTGAATATACCAAGAATATCTGTAATTGTAACCATAACTTTCCCTGACCAGTCAAATGTTTTTAGAAAATTCAAACATTACGGAGGGTACTCGCAAGCCAATTTCGTAACATAACGAGCCACACCACTGTCCAAAAAGACCAATACCATCTTGGCTGGTAGTACTGTCTACTGATATAACACACACCCAAATGCATTTTCAGGACAATGAACTTGAATCATTTGCTTTTCTTTTCGAATAACAAACCTTCAGATTAAATTAACAATGAGATTGCAATATTGAGATTACTGAATGGATTTCAAAGTATTATTGATTACTCATTATTCTTTATATTTCCAGACTCTTGATTTTGTCATTTTGAAGTACGATTGGACACCTGCCAATTCTTTTACAGGCTTAGTCCCACTATACCGTATCTCCTTCCGTTTCCTATCCGTTTGACATCCGGAAGATATTAGCAGAAAACTGGCAGGAAACAAAATGATGCGGACCAAGTGTGGAATGGACTGGTAGGATACTAGTTTTGGCTCCGTTTCACGTGAAACAAGCAGACATTGACATTGGAACACACTAACATGAAACGGATCGCAACTTAACGACTGGACGCAGCGCACGGAAGGGAACTAGGCGGATGCTGGGGGCATACATTTTGGTCAGATAGGAAATGGAAGGAGATACACTGCAGTGGGCCTACCCCATTACATTTAAAGGGAAATGCCAGTAGTGGAAAATAACTTTATTGGCCAAACTAATTGATTAGTATTGTTGAAATAGCATAAAAAGGGGCATGTGTGGAAAAATCCGAACCTTAGTATCGTTAAGTGCAGAAATATCAGTTAAAACGTTTATGAAAGCCGCTGACATTGAGCCTAACTTCACTGTCAGTTTGGCCCGTCTGCACTGGCCACATAGATACGCTCGTTTGAGTGATTCGCTCGTGCGAATTACCATGTGCGCATTTGCCATAGGATTAACACGCATCGCACAAGGCTGTATATCAACATACAACCATCGGCGAGATATCAATCCGCAGTAGATAGCTTTATAATTTACCAAATATATCAATTAGTAGGCGGTTTCCAGGCCAAATTTGTATCATCCTGTATTAGTAAAAACATATTCTTTCACATGATTGGTAATAAGAGCGTTCATGTACATTTCATTTTTTGTGTGTGGGGCAATTCCCACTACTGGCATTTCCCTTTAACTCTGTCCTATACTCATCAATATATGTGTGTGCATTGTGTAGTTGTTGGTTTGTTAGGAGTTTTATCATTTTTAACCCATTCAAGACTTCTGTATGTTGATATAACATGCATTCTCCAGCCTCCACAAACCACAGCCCAAGTATTTTCAGGACCAGTCCTTAATTGGTTAAGAATGTTCTGCTGTCACCAGCAACATAATAACATGCAACAAATTTTATTAACCCATTCAGGACTGATTAATTTTGCTATAACATGTATTCTCTGGAGACCCAAGCCCAAGTATTTTCAGGACCAGTCCAGACTCCATAATGGATTAACACAAACAAATTGAACACACAGTTATTAAAAGTCACACATCAAAAATTCTGTCCGATATGAAAATTGTCTACAAATACTTGATATTAGCTTTAATTAACAGATTAATGAACCAGCTGGACTAGGAAGTTACTGTAGCATTTTTCTAATAACAAACCTTGGGAAAATAATTAGTACCCCTCCTCTTACTCAAGTACCTCATAGCAATGACAAGGTCATGCAGGACCCTACATAAATGATTGGCCAAATACAAGGCCTTATTTTAGGGCAAGCCAAAGTCACACAACAAAAGTTTTCAAACCATTTCTGTCCATATGAAAAATGTCTGTGAATAGTCAACATTAGCTTAAATTTTCAGATTAATGAACCAGCTGGAAAAGGAAGCTAAATGTATGTCCTGTTTTCAAATAACAAACCTTGGGAAAATAATGAGAACCCCTCCTCCTCAGGTATCTCATAGCAATGACAAGGTCGTGCAGGACGCTACATAAATGATTGGCCGAATACAAGGCCTTTTTTTAGGGGCAAGCCAAAGACAGGTTTTGGTCAGTATTTGGGGGGAATTACTAGGACAGTGGTAGCCTCGAATTAATGAATCCCCCTTGTCCTTGTGTACCTTTTCTCAATGAAAATCATGAATGATTGGCCAAAAACACAACCTTTTTTTTAGGGGCCAGCAAAAGTCAGGTTTGGGTCAGTACTTGGGGGGGAATTACTAGGAAAGTGGTAGCCTCGAATTTAAAATGAATCCCCTCTTCCTTGTGTACCTTGTCCCAATAATGATTCCATGCAGGACGCTAGATGCAAGATTGGCTGAATACACAACCTTTTTTTAGGGGCCAGCTAAAGTCAGGTTTGGGGTCAGTATTAGGAGGAAAAACTAGGAAAAGGGAAGCCTCAAATTTATGAATCCCCCTCCTCCTCATGTGCCTTGTCTCAATGACAATGCCATGCAGAATGCTACATAAACCAGGGCTCGACACTAGCACTTGCCTGCTTGCCTGGGGCAAGTAAAAATTGATATCGGGCAAGTAAAATTTCATAAATTGTCTAGTTTGGTTGCCTGATTGGGCAACAACTAACACTTCTGTTCAACTAGGAGAGAACAAATATGATTTCTTATGAGTAAATCACATTTACAAACAATCCAAAAATTTGCCAAGCGGATCAAGTTACCTAGTACAATTATTTTGTCTTTTGTTTCACACTGATTTTTTTCTGGCATGTAAATTTTCTGTTGGGGCAAGTAAAATGTCAAAATTTATGATTTTATTTGTAGAAAAGAAGTAGAAAAAAAAGTTAGTATGGAGGCTTGCAATAATGCTGGGAAAATGCAATGGGCCAACCGAAGTCAGGTTTTTGGGGTTGTTGTTGTTGTTGTGTTTTTTTTTTTTGGGGGGGAGGAAAATGTAGCCAGAAACTAAGCCCAGCCCTAATGCAAGACAATTATATCACAAGCGCATAACAATTTAAAATATGACGCCATCTTATTTACATTATTCGGCGGCTCATGTTGAAACTCTCTATAAAAAGGGCTTCTAGGTTTAAGAGGGTGCTTCAAGAAATAACTTATTTTGTGAGGTAATGAAAAATTAAGTTTAATATTTGATAAAGTGTGTGATTTTAAAGTCAAAGTAAACTTTGTTTGATCCAAATCATTTCATAAACAGCTGAAATACCCGATTGGAATAAATGATGGAACCCAACATTTGTTGGAAAATTTAAGAAAATTTGTATAATGCCTACACATTTTCATAAATATACCAAAAAGAATTTTTAATTGTTTTTGATGATCTCTCTATTGAATCATTATGTTAACCAAACATCACATTTACTATTTTTGAAAGAAATGTTTGAAATTGTCAGGTGACTAGCGGGCACCCACTCTTGTTAATGGCAGCTTTTTTGACTGAAAACAACCTTCTAACTTAAATTGTTAGTTTTGAATGATATCAGGCAAGCTTTAGTTACTAAAAATCAGTTTGACCAGAACTGTACTACCCCTTTTACCTAGCCTCGTCAACAAATAATGCCCTACATAAAATATGTGTTAATACTAAAAAGAGCGTATTCCTTCCATATTCATGTATATGAAGATGTATAGCTAAAGCGACACAAATACACCATGGAACCCAAAACACCTGTCTTTTGTAATGTAGCCACGCTTTGCATCATCCATCATAAATTTCTGGCTTTGTTACAAGATTTTTTTACTGGAATACATTAGTCTGCTAGTTTGCCTGAGCAATGATATATGCATACCGTCTAGCCTATATACAGCTAGTAAATATTGCATTTACAAAATGTGGTTTAGCGGACAGAACTCCTATGATATTCTTGTGTTCATATGTTCAGTTGAAACACCAAAAGAACATTTAATACATTTCATTTCATTCATGTGCTATATAATATGCTAATGATATATCAACTTTAATACCTTTGATAATTGCCTAAAAGAATAATGAAATGTGTGATGTTTTAAAGGATTGATTACTCAATTTGTTCTAAATTTATTCATAATGAATTGGTAAAAACCTTTGGCCGTTTTGTAAAGTAAGAAAGGTTCTTGCAGCGTATATTCTAAGTCTTCTAAGACTTTAACTGTCACCTGTCTGTTACATACTGAATTATCTAGATAACTATTATCTACATAATTGTGTGTGTCACCGGCTATACACTCTATTCTATATAGCGTTTTAATCAGGGCTCCACACTTAGCAGTTCCAGTTCCAGCTTGCCTGGATTAAGCAATCGGGCAAGTAAACTATTCACTCTGAGAGAACAATGTATTTTCATTTGTGTAAATCTCATCTAGAAGTAAGAGGCCAAAAGGGCAATTAAATTTGTATAATGGGGCAAGTAAAATTGCAACATTAATGATTTTACTTGTCCTAAAGCAGAGATGCCAACCTGTGGACACAAACAAAACAGACTGAATATCCTAAAAAATCGGATTTTGGAGAGAAAAATCAGATTTTCACGAAAACTCGACCTACACTCAGATCAAATTATCTCCAAACTTGCCCCAGGCGTAAATGTTGATGAGATCATACCGCCATGCGTAAAATCAATAAATTCATGAAAATTTCCTCATATTTGCAGGCACCATTTTCATAATTCCAAATTCATTATTTGTCTCGACAAATACGACAAATCTTATTGCCGAATGAATGCGCAATCTTCGCTCGATCGAGTCTCAAAACGTAGCGCGATCAGTCTGCCAAGGCACACACTACATGCGAGAGCAGAGCCAGAGGAACAAAAATGCAGTGTTTCACGCTTTAATTCTTTTGTTTCTATGGCGATAATATAACAAACATCAATGCTTTGATGGATTTATGTAACAATATTCACAGAAATATAGTTACAAAATATTCAGAATTACCTCAGTTTCGAGCAAAAAAATAGTTTTCCCGAAGTATAGGAACGAAAACTCTAGCGCTTGTTCAAAATGCGAACGTTGTCGTTGGCCCAGCTGCTTATCGTTTGTGAATTGCCCACAGTTTGCTTCATTTTTAATTCTTTTTTTTGGATGTTTATTCACTTGAAGTTTTAGGCCTGTCATCTTCCGGCGTATTAGGCCGTTTTGGAGGATCCTGCTTTCAAGAGAAAGCGCTCCATGTTGCGAGATATTTGTTCCGAATAAAAATGCAAACGTATCCGAATTCCGTCGTGTATAGCTTACAAGATTGCCAGCACAGCTGGCTAATGTATGTACGTGTACAAATAGTTACATACGTAAACGTTTTGTACATCGAGTAAATCACGTAGCTCGCGAGCACGCCTTAACGCGCGTACGCGGCACTCTACCGTATTTTCCAAAACCATTTAGCATACTGTGCATTATGCGCTGCGGCGCTATGCGATGCGATGAACGGTATATTTACGAACACTTGCACAGTGCAGTATAGGTTTTTAAAAAGAACATTGAAGTCGCACTTGTTCAAATTGCTTATTGAAATTTGTATTGGTACTTTTGTTTGATTTCTGTACTATAACTGTAGCTGTCTCTTTCGTTATGCGCCTAGGGACAGGTTGCCAAGATTAAGAAAGATGGCGCTTTATAAATACTTGCTATTATTATTATTATTATTACCTTTGGCTGTTTTGTACAGCAGGAAAGGCTCTTGCAGTGTATATTCCAGGTCTTTTGTGATGGGTTCGGTCAGATTATGAAGACTCAGTCGATTCATGATCATAAAGCCATGGTACGGGGTTGCCGATCTACAGAGAAGAAAATGAAGAGAGAAAATTGTAATAACATTGGAAGAAAAATTACATAACATTTGAAGAAACACAAGAATCATGTTAAATTTTGAAGGTGCATTCAACCTATTCTAGACTTGTCCCGCAGGTACTTGGGCAGGAGTCTATATATGGAGAATCCATGTAATATCAAAATCAGTTAGTCCTGAATGGATTAACATACAATGACATTTATTTCATGCATAATGTAATAAAGACTAATAAGAGGGAATGGGGGAAAGAAGAAATCGACATATACTATATACATTACATACATGTATTCTTAATGTTTTGTTCTATCAAAGAGTTGAAATAAATGTGTTGCTTATATTTCAGCATGAGATGTGTTGAAATAGCCACGAAAGGACTCTTGGGGAGCAAACTTAATTTTCTTCAACCTTTAGACAAACAAAATTTTTCCTAGAATATTTCAATCCACTAACATTTTGGGCATTAATATTTTTATAATAAAAAATAACACCTTTGATTGCAGATAAAGACTTTTAAAACTTAAATTTGCATTCATAGCGCTGATCTTAAAATTTCATCTAATGCATATAAAGGGTTTTAATCTCCTCTGAGACCAATGTATAAAATTAGTTTTCTAATTCATGCTATTTTGCTGAGGTTTGCTTGTTTCATCGGGAGTCTCATCAGCACACTTTTTGCAGGATAATTGCTTTACATTTGGTTCAAATATCAGACAACTATTTGTTCCCTTGGTTGCATTTTTAACCAACTATATGAAACAAAGTTGAATCATTAACATATCATTTATCATTTGTACATCATTTATACATGACACACCTAGCTCATGAAAGTCACTGTATTATAATCCTTCTATACTAAAGTTTAAGCTCGTAAACAGCTAATGCTTGTTAATTTATGCAAGTTATTTAATATAAGAAATTCAGATAATTTGTCGAAACATCATAAAATATTAAAGGTATCTAGTAACATTGTCAAAATCCACAAAACTCTAGAGGTTACTTCATATTTGTTTGTATTCATATAACCAATAGAAGCATAAAACAGGTTTTGGTTGTCAGAATTTCTCTTTCATGCGAAAGACATTTATGACTGAAGTTTTCAGAGTTTTAATTATCCACTGGATAATTACAACTGCTTACAAAATTAGTGCAATGAATTAGCAAATATTACTTTGCATTTTCGCTCAATACTCAGTCACACATGCATGACATTCATTTACCAACAAATTTTCACACATGACTCAGTTGACATATTTATCAGATTACAGAAATACATATTTTATCAACCCTTCTTTATTGTTTTGAAAATGTCAACAAATTTACTAGATCCCTTTAATTAGCAACATTTGTAAACACAACGAACGATTGACTTTCATTATTGTTTTATGAGAAAATGAATAATTGAACAACGGAGAGAATGAAATTACAACACCGATCTAGTAACTCATGCAAGCAGTATGCAAGATGAATTTTAAAAATAATCTGGATATCAGAAAAGGAGTCGATTTCGTCAAGAACGGAGGTTACAGCTCTAGGGGAGAAGAAAAACACCAGAGAGTCATGGACGAGTTGCTACGCGAGAATTCTCATCATGTATTGTGCGTGATAAAACTGCACGATCACGTCGCAAGCACCATTACCTAAAGTTCAGACTGTGACAGGACTTCATAATTACATGAATTTGAGTGTTATTGATAAAAGGTTGTAACAATTTGATTCCTAAAAGAGTAGACTTCTACCTTCCAGTATCATTTAGCCAAGAAAAGTATTCAGGGACAATATTACTGTGAGAAGCAAACAAAAAATGAATCATAGTCGATAAATAAGGAAAACGGGACAATTCAGTAACTGTAAAGATATACAAAGTCATTGTTAAACATATTAAAACAATTATTGCTAGTTTGTATGATCTATATTAAACAAATATAATGATAATAATACAAAAAATAATAAACATAGTTATAAACATCTACATTTACAGTGAAACCAGTAAAGTGTCTAACTCCACGAAAATTACTTGGAGCTTCCACATTTCTCTTCTACCGTGCTGTTTGGCTTATGGTAAGAGAAGAATAAAATAGGGTTAGATTTTTTTTAATGCCCCTTTAGTATGACGATATCTATCATTGATAATCATTCAGCTCAAGAGCGTTAATGAGCGCTCATAAACCTCATACACGTTATAATGTGCAGTAATTCGTAAATTTTTTGCTTTTTAAACCGGGAAAGCAGCGTTCTTTTTCAATGAAACTTTCACACATCATTCAGACATATCTTACAATGATCTTGGTATAGGATTGAAGTCTCAAATATAATTTTGGGCAATATCTGACACTTTACAGGTGCACCTTTAAGGCAAAAACTACTCGACCTCAGTGGAAAAAGTACATGGGGGCTCATGGCGATTTAGCCACCGAAATGCCAAAAAGAGCCCCCGAAAATCATTAGGAAGCCTCAGGGGTAAATTCACATAGAAATTTACAAAACTAACTTTAGAGTGCCGTTTTCAAGCATGCAAGCATGCAAAGTAGCCCCCGATAAATAAATTTCAATTTTTCCCTGCTCAACCTGTTTGCACAAGAGAAGAGGTGAAAGCACTGCCATAGCTAATCATTTTTTTCATAGAAAGGAAAATATTTTGAATTGATAATTAATTTAACTTATAATCCCTTAAAGAAGAGCCAAAATATTTCCCCATTCTCTAGAATATTATCAGTCTCTTCCTTCAACTAAAATCATCCTCTGTGAAATTTTTTTGTTTTCAACGCATGTTCAACAATCCATCACGGCACCAATTAAGCGATCACAAAACATCAATGTTTACATTTTGCCCGCCGGGCATCTATAAACCCTGCCAAGATATTTCCTGCGTGCATTAGTTTAATCTGCCTCAATTACATAGGCCGCGCAAATCACGTAGGAAATTCCCACTCACGCCCACCCTATGCCAATCATATAAAGGAACTAACCCCCCCCCCCCCCCCCCCCCACACCACTTCCATCTTTTACAAAAATATGACATGGTTCTGATTTGCGACAAATTTATAGACATAATTCAATTGCATTATATATTGTAAATACATACAAATAGTGGTGGCACTGGTGGTGGTGGTGATGGTGGAGGGGTTGGCGGTTGTAGTGATTTTAATATTGGAGGAGGTGGTGTTGGTGGTGGTGGTAGTGGTGGTGGTGATGGTGGAGGTGTTGGCAGTTGTAATGATTATGATGTAGGTGGAGGTGGTATTGGTGGTGGTGGTGGTGGTGGTGGTGGTGGTGGTGGTGGTGGTGGTAGAGGTGGTGAGGGAGGTGGTGGTGGTGGTGGTGGTGGTTGTGGTGGTGGTAGTGGTGGTGATGAGGGAGGTAGTAGTGGTGGTGAGGGAGGTGGTGGTGGTGGTGGTAGTGGTGGTGGTGGTGGTGGTGGTAGTGGTGGTGGTAGTGGTGGTGAGGGAGGTGGTGGTGGTAGTGGTGGTGAAAAACACAGAAGTGGGCATGATAAAGGGTGCCTTATCTTAATTGTGGTGTTAGTGTTTTTTAAAGGAGATTGGAAAAGCGCTCCAATGATCAATTTCTCATTAAGACCCAGAAACCTACA
This sequence comes from Echinarachnius parma, assembly GCA_037951105.1. Taxonomy (NCBI): domain Eukaryota; kingdom Metazoa; phylum Echinodermata; class Echinoidea; order Clypeasteroida; family Echinarachniidae; genus Echinarachnius; species Echinarachnius parma. The sequence goes on along the minus strand of JBAMJV010000228.1, from coordinate 126,610 downwards.
ATATACTTGATTACTTGAATTGGCTCTTCTACGATAATTAAGATGCTCATACACATCTTTAATATAAACGAGAGTTAATGAAAGGGAGAGAAAGAACTCTTATTATTGGTCTACATATTTCTTGCCTAGCAACAGCCTAGCAACCAATGTAATATATCAGCTACCCACTACAATGATGTAATGAGCTTTTCTCTCTCCCTCTCCCCCTATTCCCCCCTCTCTTCTTGTCTATCCTGATACCAATCTATATTTCCCCCTCCCCCCTTATCACTCCCCCTCTCTTGCTCTCGCCCCTTCTCCCCTCCACCCCTCTCTCTTACTAACTTATATTTCCTTCTTTCTGCCCTCCCTATCCCCTCTCTAAATCTCTATTTTTCTTCACCCTCTGTCATATCTCCCTACCCCCTCTCTCTCTTACTCACTCCTATCTAACCCATCTCCTTTCCTTTCCTTCCCTTTCCTTCCCCCTCTCCCTCTTTCTGTCTACATTTCCCAATTCTGGTTATCTTTCATGAAATATGCATGACATCCACAAAGGAACCAAGCACAACCAGCCAATGAATGATCTCGATTGAGTGACTGTGTGTGAAACATGTATGCACGCATGCTAGTTTGTGTATGTGTGTGCGTGTTTTGTTCTCAATTACTCTGTTTGTATATCTTCCCCTCTCTCTCCCTCCCTCTTTCATTGTTTGTATGTGAGTAAATGTAATTATATTTACACAGTATATATGCATTTATACCACACTTTGTGAGTGACTTTATCTGTTTACTCTCTCTCTCTATTTCACTCTCTCCCTCCTGGGTATATCTCTCTTACTTGATTTTTCCTCAACTTCTTCTCAACAACTTCAAATCAGCTGTAGATAGCCGTTTTGAGATACATGTAGATGCATTGCCAGAAAAATACTTTTTTTTTTGTAACCTAACTCAACTTGCTGTTCATGTGTTGATTATTTCACTCATGAATATACACAGGTATAAGATTACACATGCAAAATGCACACACATGCGAAATGCACACACATACACATACACAATACATATTCACAAACATGTAAAATGCATTCATACATGCACAGACATACAGTGTATGCTTTAATATACACTCTTACTAAATGCACACACAAAAGAGAGGTATAAGAGAGATAGAAAAAGATAGGGGCAATACATTGCAAACAAACACATACACACACAAACCAAAATACAAACAGAAAATTAGACACACACACACACACACACACAAACATACACACTCTCCCACTATGAATGTGATATATCAGAATTTCCATTTATAAGTATTTGACTGTGTTTTTGCGTGCACAGGTGCAAAATAATTAAATTCCCCCTCCCCCTTCCCCCATCTCCATAACACACACACACACACACAGGGGTACGCACACATGCGTTCCGTCTGATTGCGCTCATATAGCTTTAATCGCCAATCAGATCTGGTGTAACCTTGTCAACTCATGCCATGCCATGCCATGCCAGTCCGCTGGTCGAACGCACTCCCTCACTCACTCAGTCTCCCTCACTTACACTCTAGTCTCTGTGCATCGTGGTCTCTCGGCATTGCTACTGCAAACTTGTGCTGCCGATTCTATTTGGATTAATACACACGCCAGCAGGCCCCGCACCAACCAACCACTCTCTCTCTCTCTTATCTTGGATGCATATTTCTCGGATTTATCACACATTTTTACATTAATTTCTGCTTTTTTGCTGACACGCTGCTACATCAATCGGCTGCACCGTGCACAGCCTTTGGGATCTTGTTTAGCTTTTGTTGCCGTTTTTCCTTCGCCGAAGCCGCCAGGATTTATCTCGTCGTTAAAAGGATTTATTACCGCAGCGATTGTTATCAGGTGGGACTTACTGGAGGTGGTCGTAGTGTACCAGGCATGCAGGGTTCATCTTTGAGGTAAGACTACTAGAGTTGCTGGAGGGCAATCATTACATTAATGTGCCTAACCATGTCACCTTGATCGCAGGCACATGTTGAGTCACCCGTATGTCATTTGAAAAATATATCATCTATCTGCAATAGTTACATTGCGTACCTAATTATTTGTATCTACACATTTTTTTGTTAATACATGTATTCATACATCAGTTTTTGACTGACACATATCATATTACCATAGCCTAGTGCCTACTCACAAATCTTTAATTAATAGAACAATTTTTAATTTTTGCTTATTATATGTGACCAGCTATAGCAAAGCCCTACACTTGTCGGTAAAAATCAAAATGTAGATTTTTATACCATTAGAAAGGCCTCATCACAAGCTTTCATTTAATGCTTTGTTCTAAAAAAAATTGGTCAATAATTGGCGAAGATATGATTGTTTGAATTGTACAATCATAAGTCTTTTACACACATTATGTGAACTTAAAATGCCAATTTCTTCATGACATGAATTACTGACAAGTGCAGGGTTTTGCTATAGCCGGTCACATATTATTCATACATCAGTTACCATCACATATACCATTTTACCATTGCCTAGTGCCAAATCACAAATATAAATCAACTAATTCCAAATAAACGTTGAATGTTATTTCTTTCAAATTTAACACAGCATTTCATAATTGCCTAGTGCCTACTCGTACAAAACCTTGATGTAAAATTAGCAACAACAAACAACACCTCCTTTCATACAAACACCTTTTTTCACATTTTCACCATTAACGTAATAATGACATTTTTACCCAGCCACTTTGAGATGAACTATTTTCTCAATCGATCATCAGGCTTGAAGGACAATTTTAAAGGAATAATTTGCTCATGTTAGTATCAAAATGTACTGAATGTTACAGGTGCATTGATATGATATAACTCAACAACAGAATTATGGTATTCATTAGTTATGAACACTACAATCATTTTTTTTTTCTACTAAAAAATCATTTTAAGAAATTAGTAGTGATAAAATATAATTTGTAAAGTACATACTATACTGGGGAAAGCAACATACATTCCTAAAAACATGACTAAAACACAATTTACTGTTCATGCAATTAAAAATTATAATGAAATATGTGTTCCCCTTTATAGTTAGCTGAGCATGGTCCTGTCAAAGACGGGTCAAAGGTTCTAGCATTAAGGGAAATTACAGGAATATACTCTGTGACTCATTCAGAAAATCTGCCAAATACAACAAACCACAAGTTCTGATTTCCACACATGGAAATCATACCATAATTTGACGCGCTATGACGCAGATGCTATTCTCTTCAAAATAACCCTAAACGATGTGAATTTGTAATACGCGTATTACGGAATCTCGTCAGCCCGAAAATGAGAATTCCTCACGCACATTAATTCCTCGCTAATTCATGCCATCAACATTTAATAGCATTTTTCTCCCCCTCCACATCCTACTATAAAAAAAAACAAAGTCATAATCAGAAGGGAAAAGCATTTGGCAATGGTGCAATTCCAACGATGCCCGCTAAATTACTCTGAAAATCCCATTAGCAGGACAGGTAATCTGTGTATATATCATCGTTGATTTTTTCTTTTCTTTTTTCATTCTCTCCACTCTCTCTCTCTGCAGAGCCCTCTCTTGTTGCATTATTAATGCCTATAAACTGTTCATGATAACTTACGATACTGCACTAGGTAGCTGTTTATTTTTTCTTTTAATGCTCCGATCACGGTCGTTTTTTGTCACCGTTGTTCGTCGCCATCCATCATCCCCGGTGAACCTCGGCGCTATTGTTTGCCGCAGAGACAGCTGAATAGGGCCTGTTTGATGGAGAGACCGTCTCGCACGAAGCCCCACTTGTACACACTTTCACAAATTCACACATACCACTACAGAAATCATACAAAACATGGTATCATACACTTTCCTTTGGCATATTCAAAGAAAGAGCCCCAAATGAACACACTTTCACACATACCACCACAAGATCGTATAGAACATATATCATACTCTTTCCTTTGGTATCTTTATAGAAATAGCAACACATGTACACACTTTCACACATATCACTACAGATTTGTACAAAACATGGTATCATATTCTTTTTCTTTAGTATCTTCATAAAAGGAGCCCCAAATGAACACACTTGCACACAAACCACTACAGGATCATACAGAACATGTATCATACTCTTTTCCTTTGGTAAATCCATAGAAAGGGCCCCATATGAACATACTTTCACACATACCACTACAGTGTCATACAAAATACATATTATACTTGTTTCCATTGGTATCATCATAGACAGAGAGAGAGAGACAACTAATATGACAGCCTCGTGGGCCCTGTATAAACTCTATGGGGATTGCAAAATCTAGCAGTGAACAGATTAAAAGCTGCTGTAACACATACCTTCAATCTTCCACACACTTTTTGCAAAATACTCAATAATCTCTTCCCACTTGTAATACATGACATTGTGAAAATGCAAAAATATACTTATATCTACCCAAAAAAACCTTCTGTTGCCAAAAAAACATAAAACATATGTTACCATCGAAAGCTGTTGCTAGTCTTTTGTTGCTAAAATTGAATCGAAATAATACACTAGAGACAATGGGCAGTATCATAGAGGCACTAGAATGGCTTTGTATTGAATTGGGACACTATTCAATACATCTGGATCTATAGTTCTATCAATCAAGGACATCGTACAGGAAATGCTATTAAAGATCAGAACATTTCACTCATTTTCCTAATTGCAAATAATATCTATTCACATTTGAAATTAAATATTTAATATTTGCAATACTAATTTTGTAGATGTGATAAATAGTTTCAAGTGTACTGTATATATATGTGTTTGCATCATTTCCATTTTGGTCAGTATGGGGTGATATTTTGAAGTATATTTCCTTTTTTTTCTTCTTTCTACTTCTAGCAGGACAATATATGTTATTTCTCCCCAACAACACATCACACATCTTGTGCCAGTTACCATAAATATCAGTCAAGCCATTGAAAAAAGTAGTAATCTTTTTCTGGTATTGGATCATTAGTCGGCATAAAAAATGGCCACTGGAAAGTAGAATGTTTTTAACCCTTTAAAGGGGACCACCATACAAAAGACAACACAGTCTTATACATTTTGGCATCAGTGTTTGATATTAAATAGATGTATAACACTTTGCAAAGAGTTGTGTAATACATAAATACAATTAATCAACCATGAGTGCCTCATGGTTCTGTATGTGCCAATTGTCTGAGAGTGCGCCAACTCTATACACGCGTACGTTTGGAGACAATAGAGCCACAAAGACACATACGTCCCATACAATAGCCGTAGTCTTTGTATGCAGACCCATGAACACTTGCGCGTGTATGGTGATGAGTTTTCAAATCATTTAATTGTTATCTGGAAGCCGATTTTTCTGAACTTGTAGGTGGAATGGACTACCTAAACAATTACCTTTTATTTCTAAGAATATTATTTTTGGGTGGTGGTTACCTTTAAAAACATTCTATAACACACATTTTTTCATAGAGCCCAGCCTGAGTTACCTAATACAAAATCCTCCAAGGGTTAATCAAACATACATCATAATGAATACCTTCAATATATTCTAATAGGAAAGGTATTTTCCCCTATTAACTACTAACATGACAATTATACAATTTCCCGCTCACTCGCTTTCTCTAGTTCTTCAGGCTTTAATTAAAGAATATTAAGAAAGGAGATACAAAAAAGTAGAGAAATAGCATAAAAGGAAAAAAAAACACAATGAAAGAAAGAGCGGGAGAGGAAGAAATACAGACAGAGAACTTACAGGAAGGAGTGATTCGATATTAACGGTAAAATAGGAGAATTGTGAAAAGGGATTGAAACCATGGCAACTGATGCAGCTTTCTAGATATCCTACAATGGAAGAGTCTGAAAAGGGGAGAAAGATACAATAAATCTGCCAAGGTCACCCCTTTGATATGAGAATAAAATGGAGCAGAAAAGAAATGTGGAGAGAAAAAGGGTATGCATCTACCTTTCCATTGCATCACTTTCCTGAAAGGCTGAATTATCTGATAGCATATTGGATATATTACAGCTTCATAGACACGTTGTGTATTGTTATGGTTCAAAACGGACATCATTGCATCGCAAGATTTAATGCATTCAAAGATATTTTGAAGGGAATAAAGAATAATCAGATTGAATGCATCCAAAGATCTTTTGAAGGGAATAAAGAATAATCAGATTGAATGTATTCAAAGATCTTTTGAAGGGAATAAAGAATAATCAGATTAAATGCATTCAAAGATCTTTTGAAGGGAATAAAGAATAATCAGATTGAATGCATTCAAAGATTTGTTGAAGGGAATAAACAATAATCAGATTGAATGTATTCAAAGATTTGAATGAAATACAGAATAATCAGATTGAATGCATTCAAAGATCTTTTGAAGGGAATAAAGAATAATCATATTGAATGCATTCAAAGATCTTTTGAAGGGAATACAGAATAATAAGATTGAATGCATTCAAAGATCTTTTATTAAAAGGGAATAAAGAATAATCAGATGTAATGCATTCAAATATCTTTTGAAGGGAATAAAGAATAATAAAAATAGGTTTGATTCATGTAGTGTTTTATTTTATGAAACAGTTTTATATCAAAGGGCTTTACAATGTAGGATACATTGCCAGTCCACACCAGGTGTGCAACATCTCCATTCCTTTGGGAGTCTTCCTTCCAAGCAGGTCATAGGCTTTGAGAAGATTCTTCACACAAAGGCTTAGTGGGAATTAATGGATTGACCCATATTGATTTTGAATTTTTGATTTTTTTTTTCTTCAGAAACACTTACATTACTTACTAACTACAATACAGAAACATTTAATGTTTTACACAGAAAGCTTCCTGGGTCACAACAAAAAATCTATGATTGAAGATGTTACATATTAACATACATTTGTTAAAATATCTGTCAGAGTCGCCTAAAATCCTATATAATTCCACAAGGAGACATTTGACATTTGTCATTTTTTGTTGGAAATCTTTGTTGGCCATGAAAATGAAAGTGAAAGTGCTGCAGGGTAGGCAGGCTTTCAGAGTTGAACATCCCTGTAGGAATGTCATGGCATCACCAGAAGAATAATACATGTTATGATATCATGTACTTACAACATTTAGTTTGCTATTTATTTAGGACTCTGCATCATTGGGTGGATAATACCAATGATGATCGTGTACTTACAACATTTAGTTTGCTATTTATTTAGGACTCTGCATGATTGGGTGGATAATACCAGAAATGGGCATTTTAAGTTCACACAATGTGTGTAAAAGACCTATGATTGTAAAAATGATACAAACATATCTTTGCCAATTATTGACAAATTAGTTAGAACAAAGCATCAAATGAAAGCTTGTGATGCAGCCTTTTTAATGGTGTACAAATCTACATTTTTATTTTGAACGGCAAGTGCCGGGTTTTGCTATAGCCGGTCACATATGTATTTCACATGAACCTTATATTTTCTCACCTTGGTAGGTATATGTATAGTCAGCAAATTATATCAAATGACACTCCAATAAATATATGTATGCCTTGTATTTTTTTAAAAATACAACCTTGGAAGTCTATTTTGAATCAGTCAACCAAACTATTTTGTTAAATTTCTCTGTTTGTATCTAATACTAGATAACCTTTTGGCACTCTTTAAAACATGATATTAAAGTGAGGTGAACTAAAATGTGTACTTTGCTTCTCGGGTCAATATTACTCTCACTGCTTGTAGGTGTTCTCAATTCTGCTGGTATTGTTTCACAGAAATTGTAGACGCCGTAATAAATAGAGCCTCAAAATAATCCACTGAATAAATAGTTTGCAAAAAAAACAAACAAGCATGTCTGGAGCTAATAAACAAAATTTTAATGAATGAAATATATTTTTACGATGGACAGGTAAAATGAAATTGCCTCTCATATTTTCTGCATAAAATGTTATTTCTTTGCTTTTTTTTTAATTTTTTAATTCATACCAGTAGAAATTGAAAGGGATTTTTTTTTCAAGATGCATCCGGGGGAAAAAAAGAGAGATAATAACATTATTCAAACACCAACTTCAAATGGTTCGAACAAAGACACAACCACGAAGAGGAAACAAAGCTTTACAAATATAATAAAATGAGAGTAATTTCAGATAACAATGGTTTCATTCAATTCATAAATGTTGTTTTATCAAATTGCATTCAATTTTATCTATATAAAAGAGAAAGGGGGGTTCTCTTGTTGTTTCTTGATTATGGTGTAATGTAACGTTGTATCAAGTGTGGCTGTGTCATCGACTGAAATATATCATTGTATTTGTCTGATTAAACAATAAAGTGACCTACAAAAATTTACCTGGAAAAAGTTAAGCCTAAACAGGAAATGCACAACAGGCTGATATCAATATTCCTTCATCAAAATGTGAAGTGAAGTGAACTATAGCATTATTATTCTGATATTAAGTGGTATGTCTGTTTATAGCCAGGGACCCGTTTTGGACACTGCATTTCTATATTGCCTGAACCAGTCACCATTTAATTTTTTTTTTCCTGAGCCCTGCTTTCTCTACGGAAAGTACAAAACTCAATAAAATTTGTGTTGTTTCTTTAGTCTCCTACAACAGACTGAGAGCATGCGATATTGTAACATATATATATATGATTATACTGAGAGCATGAGATATTGTAACATATATATGATTATACTGAGAGCATGAGATATCACAACATATATATTGGTAGTTATACTGAGAGCATAACATATTGCAACATATGTTATACCTATACATGCAACAGCAAGGCATCTATCGTCTCTCAGCCTAAAACTACATATATATTTTAAAATACCATCAATACATGGAAATAGTCAAAACAACTCTAACAAGCAGCAATCAAAATTTTCCTTAATGAAAATTTCACTGATCTTCTGGAGCGAGCGCTGAACTACTATGAATAACTGCAATAACATCTATAGAGGGGGTCACTGCGTACTTTCATATTTAATATGAAATGGTGACCACTTCCAAATTACATTAAATTTCATCCCTGTAAACGACGAAATATATGTGTTTTGTTTTTTTGAACTAGGGTCAGTGGCCAATCCATTTTCTTGAATCTCATGTAATGAAAATTATATCAACTTTTTATTCCCGTAAAAGAGAAAAACCAGTGATCTGTCTTTCATTTAAGGTCAGTGTTCATTCATCTTCTTTTGCTTGTTAAATAATGAAAATTTAATAAAAATGTAATGAAAATTAAATGAAACATCTGTAAATTGACATATTTCTTTAATTGAATTGCAGTAGATCTACAATCTTTGGGGATAAATTACCTATAACTCTGGTCTAAAAGTTTATTGAATTGTAACAATAACTTTGTTTTTTGTTTAGGAGGTGAGGGGGCAAAAAATTACATTCTGTTTCAAAATCTTATGTAACAAGTGCACAAATAAGGGGCAAAGTACATTTTATTGTAATTTTATATCAAAAGCCCATAATTAGACCCACTACTCAGTTATAAAAAACAAACACAAAGAAAACATACACATATACATTCATGTATAAACATTTGGCAAACATACATTTGCACAAAACCATACCTCAATATTAAAGCATGCATAGCCAATACCCATAGGAAGCTAATTGAGCAATCGATCACATGATCACTAATCTTGCAATAAGCCCATAACCATCCCCATAAGCTGCTTAAAATGTGTGCAAATCAAGATTCTTATAACCACAATATCATTCAAGCCACTTCTTTATAATAATTATGGTAATAACACATAATTTCTACTCAAACCAAGTACTTGCGTTACGATTTAAGCACACTATTATTTCATACTCCTATCATGGTACTGCCTTTATTCAAGTACTTAAAAACACAATTATCATTTAAGCTTATTCATGATTAATAAATCACTTTAGTTCCCTTGCCTACGGATACCTGTTGAGCTATGTAAAACGTTTATGGCGATATCTGAATCTGGAAGGGAACGGGTTAACCCCTTGCCTACGGGAACCTGGTGGGATATGTACAAATGTTTATGTGGATTTCAGAATCTCAAAGGGAACAGGTTAATAATGTGAGTAAAATGATCCAATACTGTGCAAACCACTCTCCTATATGAGTAATTTATTGATGCAATAACATAAATTGGTAGCACTTTGATAACTGGTAGTCCTCTCCATTTCAATGATCACAATATAGTTCATGCTACTCCAAACTGAATAAAAGATAATGTCCGTTTTTAAAGGGACTTAGTAACATTGTCCAAATCCTCAAAATAAAATTTTAATTCTAGGGGTTCCCTTATACCTTGTTGTATTCGTATTAACAATAAAATCATGGGACAGGTTTCGGTTTTTCAAATTTCCCTTTCGTTACAAAGATATGTATGATTGAAGTATTCAGATAAGAAAAACTCCGGGCGAGTTTTTCTTCCGTGTACAAAGTGAGTGCAGTGAGTTACTGAATATCACTTTGCATTTTCGCTCATTACTTGGCCATACAATGTCCATTTGACTTGAAATTTTCACACAATACCCTGTGGACATATGAGATAACAACAATATACATTGCATCAACCATTCATCACTTTTTGCACATGTCAACAAAGTTACTAGATCCCTTTAATATAACCCACTACTTCACAATGTGCAAAAATGAATGAACCTAAATACTGTTCAATCTACTTTCTCTTTGAGTGTAATTTATCGATGTAATAATAACAGGTAGCTTGTTGCTATTTTTTTTTTATGTACATGTACCAAGAACTGGTTCTTATTTTATCCACCAAAAAATTGAAGCTACTTGAAGCTGTAAAAGATCACTTCTGTTTTATAATCCACTACTTCACAACAGCGAAAAAATTTATATTTTTATTTCGGGGGCTCCATTTTCAGGGGCTACTTTTCCAACTTTCGGGGGCTACAAATTTCCGGGCTCTTTTTCGAATGTCAGGGGCTACTAATAAGCTATAATGCTGTAAGTGATCATTTTATAAGCATTTGATCACAATCCAAACAGAAAAATCCAGAAAAAAATAATAATTCGCCCGCCGCCCCCGTGTATTTTTTTCGCTGCTTCACAATGTGTAAAAAAGGATGAACCTAATACTGTTCAATCCACTTTCTCTTTGAGTGCAATTTTCATCACTGTGATAAGAGTCATCGGTAGTGCTTTGTTAAATTTGTTCTTTTTTGTGTGTCGGTGAATACACGTTTCTCTCTCACCAAGGTCACTGTTAGCATGGAACATTACCGACCAGTGCAATATAATATTCAGTCAATACGGACGGACTGACTGACAGAGAGCTGTATTATAACGTTGTAATATGAAATTGTATTGTACTGTCATATACTGGTACGACAATATTTTAAAAGGATCTATGTAAAAATCTATGTAGAATCTGACTTTGCAGGTCTATGTAAAATATGATACAAGGAAAGATTTATAATATAACATGTACTTATACTATAATTCAATACTACATTTTACAGTTTGGTATGCTCTTGATTATAGTGTGCACATTTTTTTTTTTTTTAATGTAATTCATTCTATTTAAACAAACATTATAGTAATATTTAGTCAATATGGTTAGGTGTAGAAGGTTGTAATATGATATTGTACATGGTAATGTAATGCATTGGCACTCATTTAAGCTACAGTGTACCTGTACGATATTAGTATGATATGCAAATGGTTCCATTGTATACTGTACATATAATCTTATCTAATATTATCTATTCTAAATGAAACATTAGAAAATGGGTTTTTTTTCCTGGATTCGAACCCGAGACCTCCGGATCGCTAGACCGGTACTCTACTAGCTGAGCTATAGAAAGCCCTGGTGCAGCGTTCGTCCCTGAAACCCCTTAGTATTCATTGCACGTATCTAATCTAATCTAAACTAATCTATAAATGACAATGCATGATACCATGATAAACATATATATGTATGTTTATTGTCTTAAAACAAAACAAATATAGAAATAAACAACAGATAGGGACATTACATAGTTATGTCATTGACCACAAATGCAAGACAACATATAAATGAGAACTGCTTTGGCCACTTTTCGATTTGCTATCGCTTTCAAAACGAGTCTCTAGGAATTTACCTGCCTTTCTCCAACATTTACCTAAGTGAAATTCCAAGTCCCAGCATTGCCATAATATCACCCATCTGCCATTTTATTCCCGATTCTATGTTTACCGTAAAGCATTCCACTACTTTAACCCAAAGACGATTCCATTTTGGTATAACATGCATTCTCCATAGACTCCAGCCCGACTACTTTTGGGACAAGTCTTGAACGAGTTAAGTAATAGGCCATGTATAATGGGGATGGTTTACAAGATTCAAATGCAGAATGGGCTTAATGGTTAACTGTGACAATTTTTCGACGGTTTGCTTGGAATTGCCCATAAAAAGCGAGGGGCCGATGGTTTTAAAAACAGATTTCTCATTAGACTAGTCTTCAAGTAACAGACTGTACTAACCCTTTAAGTACCATAAAATACAAATTATAAAATGAGTCATAGTAAGTAGCCGAGCTATCGAAACTAGCAGATCCTTGTCTGGGCTGGAAATGACAGGTACATTACTGTTACATAAAGCTAAATACTATCATAAAACAGATGGGAGAGAGCTGGAACAGGTGCAATCTAGGATGAATAAGAACAAGAGGGGACATCTAGAGCGGGAGAGATAAATTCAGGGGCGGGCACTGAAATTATACAAATTATAATTCAGTTAATGCAATATACACATAGCCTACTGTACAATGATGGTTAAAGGGAAACAGAACGCTGGAATTTTCACTTTTCACTGGTACTGAAATATGCATAATTCCTGTCACTTCCAGGTTATATATTTCTTCTCAGATATCACTTATAATGGAAATAATCAATGTTTTTTATACGACTATCAACTGTTTTGACTGACCAATAGTGGCTGCCATGTTTTCCAATGGTACCGCATGAAACGTCATCTGAGCGCATCTGAGCGTGCACTAAACCAAAGTGGGTTATGTAACTGCTGTTATTGAATCTGCTGCTATGTCACTTGATTACAATCTATCGCTTGTCTATCATCCATTCAAACAATTACAAGCATTTCTAGGATAGTTTATCCATGAGTGACAGAGGAAGTTTGACTATTTTTTTTCTTCAAAAACATTAATTCCTATTCTCCCAAAAATCTCTTCCAGGTCTGATTCGATTTGATCTTATTATATATGATTTCCACATTTTTTCAACAACATAAAATATAAACACTTTTTAACATCAGAAGTATAAATACAGATAATTCTCCCAGTGTCTTTAACCGTGCCATTCCTCCAAGCTGATCAAATTCCCCATTCCCAAATTCCCTCAATTATGATCCCGATGCATTGTAACGGCCGTTTCATTAGCCCATTATGTAAGATACTACCAACCCTGTCTAGATAACATAACACATTGCCTACAGGAGCAGGGTGAAACATGTATTTACTATATAGACATGTTGATATCCAGGAGGAATCAGGTTAATACGTTCACTATTGTCAACTCTCACAAACATGCCCAAAACCCTTATCCATTTCCTTTCACCCATGACACTGCCCTGAAGCGGATCAAAGTGTATTTCTCAGTTTTCAGCGTTTCGCAATCCTTGAAATTATGCTAGCTGATTCCCTGAACAAGCTCTCACATTTACCAATTTAAAGAAAATAAAAATACTACCATCCTTTTCTTGATTATAAGAGTAGACATTAATGTTATACTTTTCCACTACCCCTAACCTCCCCTCAACACCCACAGCTTTTCAGAAAAATATCTCCCGTAAAATGTATCCACATTTGCTGCTCTCCACCCAGGTGTATAAATGGGTACATGGAAGGAAGGAACGTAGTTTCTTAGCCTTTTGTGCACCCACAAGGTTGCTTGTGGCTGGAATGCTCCCCAGGGAGTGGAAAACATGCACTTTGTGTGTTAGATTGATTGCAGAATGTATCCGATGACCGGGGTATTACATGTATAATTTGAAAGTGCTTTAATAGAGATGATTATCAATCGTGATAGGCGCTATATAAATCGAAGATATTATTATTATTATTATGTACACTTCCTTTACTATGTTATCCCCGAATTAGACTTGTATCCACACATAATGGATACATTTGCGAAGAATGTTGATACATTTTAAATCTCTGTTTCATATATGTCAGTCATCCACTAAACATCCATTATCAACCCCTGTTTTATTCCAACCCCATCCACATCCTGAGCTCCATCCTTACTCTAGTTGTCTTTCCACTTGACATTGCTTCGAGGCGATCTATTTCCCCCATGACGATTTCCCAATTATGCACTGAATCAGCATATACCAACTGCTTCACTTAAATATATTATCCCCTTTTTTAAAAATTAATATTATAATCTTCATTTTCTACTACCCCCCATCCCAACCCCCTATTATCTAGAACTCTTTATGAGAATCCCTACCCTAAAGCTGATCTATTGCCCTACTCTATCTGTATATCCCCCAAATTATACTCTGAATAATTCTACAAAATGCTTCGTAATAAAAACAAATCCACATAACGCTCTCCCTTTTCTATGAATTAATAACCTATAAGAACTGTTTATTTTCCCTCTACCCAAAAAGCTATTATACACTATACGCATAACTGAATCAAATCCGTTACTAGATGTTTGATGCTGCCACGGTAAAATATGCATTGAATGTGCAAATTTGAATTGGGTCGAAATCTCTCCTGCAGGTGGAAAAAAACAATTTAAAACCCCATATATATGAAGCAGCCTCGCTACACATCTCATCTCCACAATAAAGCTCATCTATATTCCCACTCTGAAATTATGCTCTGAATCACTGTACAAACTACTTAATTTTCAAAAACTATTACCCCCTCCCCCCTTTCATAATAATGAACATAATTATCGTAATTTTGTTTTCACTCTGCCACCACACCAACCCCCAAGGTAGCAGTCTCACTACACATCTCAATTCCCACACTGAATCTGATCTACATGTATATATGCCCACTCTGAAATGCCCTGAATTATGCTCTGATTCACTGAACAAACTCATCCATTTGCTCCATTATCCCATCAAACACCGGTCTTCTTGATGCCCGCTCATCGTTAATTCCTTTCGTAATTTTGCGGGGTACAAGCGGGGATTAGAGTTCATTCACGGTGGCGCCAATCACATTTATAACGTCCATCTCCTCACAGGTATTTGACCTGTATTTCATCATCATCATACTTGACTGACTTTCTGGCTCATACAGCCTTTTTAACATAATAATTACAACTGCTTTTAAAATGTCAACTCAATCTTACAGACATTTTATTGCTATGTATTTGTCTGATTTTTTAGATGCATATTACACAGGTCTACATGTACTCTTGAAATGTCAACACAACCACAGACATTTTATTGCTATATATTTCTGCGTTTTTTTTAGATGCATACTACACCAACTCTTTAAAATGTCAACACAATTAAATAGCGTATTTCACAAACATTTCATTGCTATATATTTGTCTGATTTTTTAAACGCATATTACACCTACAGTGTAGGTAATCTTAAAATGTCAACGCAATTAAGTAGCATATTTTACAAACATTTCATCCCTGTATTTGTCTTAATTTTTTAAGATGTATTTTACACCTACCCATAAAATGTCAACACATTTAAATAGCCGAAACACAAACAAACATTTCATCGCAATATTTGTCTCTTTTTTTAAAAACATATTAATTACGCCTACTCTTAAAATGTCAACACAATTAAATAGATTATCTCATAAAATTTGTATTTGTCTGATTCTTCAATTAAACCATTACTAATTTTGACTTAATTCCTGATTTGTTCATCATTATGTACATAATTATCATCCTTACACACAGGTCACTGAACTATACTTCAACTCAAGAATACATGTCTTTGACTTTGCATTTCATTGTGTAAACTGTCTTATGTAGATAATATGAATCCATTTAATTCCTTAATTTTGTCAAAGCTAAACTCAAAGTCTGAATTGAGCAGCCACCAAAAAGAAACAAAAATGGACATTGGAACAGGGAAATTACAATTTCTTATATTTAAGACATATTTCACAGTGACTATATAGAGATTTTTCCTCCCTTCTTCCAAGAAAGTTCATCTATAACATGCAAAGAAAATTGACCACTTAAACCCATGTTGTACATCTATGAATAAATTGCCCATATATGTCTGTCATGGAAAGCCACAAGTCTCAAATCAATATGATGTATATATATATGCACAAAAGGAAGCAACGAGATGGAGAGATATGGCACCTAATACAAAAGCGAATAAAGCGAGATAGAGAGAGCGAATATCTCCGCCACGGATATTTGGACGAGGTGTTGACCGAGTGATGAAAATACATGTATGGCTGCCTGCCAGGCAACGCACATGGACGACAGCAATCCCCCCAGAGCGTGAGAGAGAGAGAGAGAGAGGGGAAGGTTGGAAAAGCAAAGTGGGAGCGATGGTTGTGGTTTTGCAAAAATACTGGAAATGGTATATGGAGTTTTCTTGCTTATATTCTTAACTGCTTCCATTCCAGATTCTGAAATCCCCATAGACTTTGTCCATAGCCGACCGGGTTCTCCTAGCCAAGGGGTTAATACAATAATTGATATATAAGAAATGACTTCATCTAAACTGGAAATCAGCGAATGTGTTTTAAAACAAAATACTGAAAATGGTGTATGAAATTTTCTTGCTTTTCTCACACTAAGCAAAAGAGGAATTATGTCTTTATCAAAAATAGCAATCGTAGAATGTGTTAACAAAATATTGAAAATGGAAAATAAGCGATAGAAGAAATGTCTTCATCCAAAATGGCAATTGTTGACTGCGTTAACAAAATACTGAAAATGGTTGATGGACTTTTATTGCCTACTCTCACACTCTGTAAAAAAAGAGGAGAAATGACGTCTTTATATCCAAAATGGCAAAAGTTGAACGTGTCAATCATCTAATACCTCTGTATGGCTATAAATTGCTCGTATTCTATGATCTCTCATAAAGATAAATTTGTTCCTCCGTCTCTTGCTCAAAATATCCACGAGACACTCAAGAAATGTAAAAATGTAATAATAACACTAATAAAACAAATCTGTCAAATTGGATATCTAGACATCTGAGAAACACTTAATTAAAACACAGAATTTTTAGAATAAATGTTATGGAAAAGCGGAGTAATGTAATGTTTACGAGTATGATTTTCCTTCCTATAATGGTTTCATACTCCTAATGATTTTTAAAAGGCAATTATAGTAATCAAAACCATAAATGGCATGTCTATGTAAAAGCATGCACTGTGTTTTCTCTTCAATGTCAAATTCTCCAGATTAGAAATTGATAATTTCTAAGTATTCATAGCAAAATCAGCCAAGTTTATATATCTTTACTATTTTAAATGAAATACATTATTTTTCAAACAGCAAAAAAGGGGGTTAACACCTTGAAACACAAGCAATTTGCATGCTACTTGAAACCAACTAGGAATGTGAAAACCAAATTTATGGAATTGGCGCAGAATAAAACATATTAAAGTGTTCAAGATGGCCTTGGTTTTTCATTCTTTTAATGTAGAGCCTCATCCTATCAAGGCATCTTCTTCTGCAGCTTCACACAAGTAGGCCTGCATATGCAGTCAAACCTGTCTATAAAGACCACCCAAGGGAGACAGAAAAGCAGTCTTTATCAGCAGGTGGTCTCTGTAGACAGGTTCATTTACACGTAAACTACATTCAAGGGAGTCAAGATGAGTGGTCTCTATAGACAGGTGGTCCTTATATACAGGTGGTCGCTAGAGCAGGTTTGACTCTATAATGTACATACAAATTATATACACCAATTAAACAAAATAATAATGAGAAGAAAATTGATATCTTTAATTTAAGGCAAACCAACATTAGAATCCAATTCAAATAGTGGTGTCACATCATTCTACAATACATCTACAAAGAGTACTAGCCAATTGCATACAAATGGCATGAATAAATTAGTGTGTTTGTGTGCATCTGTTATTGTTGTTGTTGTTACTATTATTTGCTGTTGTTGCTAAATGCACCTGACATAAGTAGAAGTGAATGTATGTGCTTGCGTGTACATATATGTAAGTGCGTGCTTTAATATATATACAAGGGGTGAATGGTTGGAAATATGTGCGTGTATGCGTTCACAATTGAAATTGATATACATGTATGTACATAAATGTAACGCATACTCTTGTTTCCACAACAAAAGCAAGTACGCTTCAAATTCACTGTTTAATTAAAACCCCAGATTCATTGCACAGTACACTGCAGCATACAAAGGTTGTTATTAAATATTCCACATGACACATAGACTATTGGCACCTGCTGTTGTGGTAAATTCTTCACAGATTCCGACACGAATCAACCGGTCTAACTTGTCACGTTTGTCCTTCAGCAAGACACTTAACCCTCAATTCGTTGCTCATTGCAACAAATTGTATTAATGAGTACTCGGTAGGACTGGAGGGTGTTTGAAAAGCATGTGTGCTTCTACAACAGGTAGACTGGCTAGAATCCTCCCTGGGGAGTGGACAAAGTGCACAACATGCTTCATGGGTTGATTGCGTGTTTTTTTTGATTAACAAGGTTCTCATTTATTTGAAAAGTGAATAAATAAGGAAGATGATCAGGCAGTATACAATATCCTCAAAATGCGATTTAAGCTCTCTTTAGAGCTTTAATTGATACAATTAAGTCATTTAGGACTTTTCAAGACAATATCTGTATTAAAACAGACTGGTCTCCATAAACTATGTGTGTTTTTCAACTCCAATTGATTAAATGAGAATCGGTTGTAATTATAAGTCAATATCTGTTGCGCATAATGTTAATGATCTGTAGTACAGACTGGTTCGTCTCAATAAAATATGTGTGTGTTTTTTGTTCATCTCCACAATTGATTAAATGAGAATGGATTGTAATTATAAGTCAATAGCTGCTGCTGCTCATGATGTTATAAATGCTGTTGAATAATGAATATCCCTAATCATCTAGAAGTTAAAAAAAGGCGCTCATGATGAATGGCCTGCTATTAAAAAGGAGGGATCAGTCGCAATTAGCAAATATACGCCGCTCATTAGCCATTATGCAAATGCTGTGTTTACATGGAGAAGGAGACGAGAAGGGGAGGGGAGGAAAACATTATTAATTGCAAGAGTCAGCCTGGATGACTGATAATTGCATCCGCTGTCAGACGCTGTCAAACTCGCACTTTGCAGTTCAGCTTATTGTTATGTCTGGCCGCAGTGGCGTAGCCAGGGGGGCATGTGCCCCCCCCCCCCCCCCCCCCAACAAAAAAAAAATGAAAATGAAGATGAAAATGGAAGAAAACAAATTTGACAAAAAAATGGAAAACATAAGAGGCAAATTTTTGAAAAGATAAAGAAACAAATATAATAAAGGTGTGCCCCCAATCATTCATGTGACAACCCCCCCCCCCCCCTCCCCCACCCCAGTCCGACAACGCTACGCCACTTTCTGGCTGCGTCTGGTGGTATATAGCCAGCGAACGGGGGCTAGCAACATAGTGACATGAATGCAGAGAATTCTGTCGGACTATCCATCCAGGTCCTGTTGTTAATTTATTAGGCAAATGGCTGTTGATAGCTCATTAAACGCAGATACCGCACACAAGGGGTCAATGGGGGAAATTCATCTGATGTAGTGCAATTTTTAAATTCTCAGATACATGTATTGTGTTTTCACACACATTGCGTATTGTATCTATGTGTGTAAAATGTGAACAAGCTGATGAATATGGATATATACATGTTGTATAAAGCATCTATATACATTTTTGCATTTGTGTGCCGTGAAAATAATACAAATGTTGTTATGCTAGTTAAATACCCAAGTCAAATTTTTAAAAGCAGCACACAAATGGATGTACGGAGGGATAGACAAACAGAAATATAATTAGCCTCGGATATAGATATATGCCTGCGGCCACTTTGCGATAGGAGCATCAAAACACGGACACCCATATAACACACTCACAAATTTGTATTAATTGGAGCGTGATTAATATGCTAAACACAGGCTGGATGGCAGATGTATTGAAATTGCATCCGCGAAACTGTTACATTATACAGAGACCAGCCCATTGACATCTTTTCCAACAACAGGCTATATAGGCTAAGAGTGATTTTTCAATCTAAGTGGTTCTTTGCACCCTGCATAATCTAATCAACAGTCAAACCTGTCTATAAAGACCACCCAAGGGAGACAAGACAGTTGCTCTTTATCAGCAGGTGGTCTCTGTAGACAGTTTCACTCACATGTAAACTGCATTCAAGGAGTCAAGATTAGTGGTCTCTATAGACAGGTTCATTTATGTAAACTGCATTCAAGGGAGTCATGATTAGTGGTCTCTATCGACAGGCGGTCTTTATATACAGGTGGTCACTACAGCAGGTTTGACTGTACTAGTAAATGTGTGCAGCAAAAAACATCTTTTGCAAAGTAACAGGTTCACATTTATCCCAATCAGTGCAACACCGTGAAAAGACAAGTGAGTTTATTACACAGTGACGAAGCAGGGTTTGACTGATTGGGGCAGGCTCCTTTGTTTTCCTTCTTTAAAAAAAAAGTTATTGTTCAAAAATTATTGGGGAAGCATGCCCCCATGTCCCCCCACCCTCTCCCCCTAGCTATACCACTGTTACAAACATAGACCCAAATCATTTACAGTGGGTTGAATTTAACCCTAGATGTTTAATTGCTATAACTTGTGTATTCTACCATGTTTGAAAATTTAATTCAAACATAGAAAGAAACATTTTTGTGCCAAAGTGGTGTGTTTATTTTTTTCAATAGAGAGTTTTCATGTTTACACAGAAAAATACACACAAACGAAGGACAAAATCTGAGTTGGGAATTTGAGAATTACCAGTACCCAATATCACCTTTAAAAGGATCTAGTAACATTGTCAAAATCCAAAAAAATTACCTAGAACCCTAGCAGCTCTCACAAACCTTATTGTATTCATATTACCAATAGAAGCATGGGACAGGTTTGTGGTTTTCCAAATTTCTCTTCCATCATAAAGATATGTATGATATATAATTGTTCAGATTTATAATTATCTAGTGGATAATTATAACTGTGTACAAAGTTAGTACTCGGTCATATGATATTCATTTACCACGCAATTTCACACATGTACCACTCAGTGGACATATCAGATCACAGAAATGCAAATTTGATCAACCCATCGCCAGTTTTTGCACACGTCAACAAAGTTACTAGATCCCTTTAAATAAGATAGAGATGATGTGAAACCTATTGATTTATTAGCTGCGTAAATGTCCCGAGGCAATAACACAGACTTCATAATTGTAAACATGCAGTTTACTGGAAAACATTACCATGAAATGGTTCCAGGCCAAACACAGTTCATTACAACACAACACTTAAAGCCCTATTTTAAATTTGCATTAGGACTCTTCTCATATTTCATGGTGGGGCCGGATTTTTCCCCCCTGCAATATATTATGTTTGTTTTTGTACCTAGAATCAAACATGAATTCCTGTCAATATCCAGAGTAGATTGTACCTAAATTTAGTGGCAATTGAGAAATGTTTGTTAATTAACTTACATATAATTTTATACCAAATTTTACTTGAGTAACCACATATACCAGTATTGAAATTTAAAACGCATGGATAAAACTGATAGAAATGGTGGCTGAGAAAGACATGGGCCCATATTCATGAAAGCCGCTAGCTTAGTTCCTTGCTAAGTCTTTTTTGGATGATGTGGCTAAGAATTATACGCAAGATCTCTTAGTTGCTAACGAAGGTTAACTTAATAGTGGGTACCTAAGGCTTACCCAGTTGACCCTAGTTGGGGACTAGGAAAACTGTTTGTTGCTGAATAAACTGCACTTAAAAAAATACACTTAGCAAGGAACAAGCTAGCTGTGTTTCATGAATATGGAGCCAGATTAATATCTAGCTGCAACTTTTCCAATACAAGCTCGGCTACATTTTTTTTCTTTCTTCAATTCATGACTAGGAACGAATCCATGGCTGAAATGTTCAAGCTTGCGATTGAAAGTGACATGTACATTCAGATGCTGGCAGCCCAAATTGATTGCAATTAGTTGGCCCCAATTTATGTATAATTCATCACACCTCTTACGCTAATGATCCCCGCAGAACTGCATGGCGTTCACTTCACAATGCTGCTCTGTAAAGTATCCCTGACATGCTCTTGCGGAGATGAATGTTTCATGAACATTAAAAGGTAAAAAGTACTGGCTCAAATTTCCTGAGGTGATTTTGTCTCTTTTTTGTGCGTGTACCTTGCTTAGAACATTTATAGCACATGTATGTAAAATTGTTTGAAGAATTATTTTGGCATTCAAGAAATGTCAGGTTATACATTTTAAAAAGTGCACATTACCCACACAAACACCCACCATGCACACAAACACATGCATAATTATGGAGGTTAGCATGAAAAGTAGCCCCCCCCCCCCCCCCAACAAAAAAAAATTGCAATTATTTGCCTGATACATAAATATGTGAACTCAACTATGAACACTAGGATAATGTTTATCTGCACGCTAAAAGTGGGTGCAATTTCTCATGCACCAGTTTATCCCCTTCCCCTTTTAATTTTAATGACCTTTCATTGCAATTAGCTTCAAAAGGAAAATAAATGTGAAGGGAAAAGTCTGTCCGATGATGATCAGACCCTAATAGTCGACCAGCGGTTCGCCCATCCTTAATGTAGAGGCACGAGTGTACTTGTTATCCTTTCAATTAAAGTCAGCTCTAAAGGCATGCCTGATTTACCTGCTTCCCTAGTCTGTGCGGTGCTCTCCTTTACAATTTGACTGATCTTCATCAAAATTTCATTTGAAATTGGGAGCACGCTCGTTCCTAATCCTGGTATATCCATCGCTATCTCCGCTTTTCTCAATCCGTCTCTTCTATCCCCCCCCCCCCCCCCACCACCACGCTAATGAGTATAAGTTGGGATGACCTAGACCTTGATATAAAATATCACAAAATGTAAAAGTTCTGCTCTGAGTCGCAAAAGAGATAGATCAAAAGTTAAAATAAATAAAAACTCTTGTGAATCAAAGAAAATTGTGTCACTGAGTTTCTTTTTATTTTCACTTTTGACATATAACAAAATATATATAAATGGTCCAACCTGTTTTAGTGGCACCCTGTCTATAGCAGCCTCCTAGTGATCTTCCGCTGGAAACTACATATGTTATGGATCCTGTCTAAAGAACTCACCTGTCTACATCTACAGAGGCCACCTTTCTTGTTTAACCCATTCCCTTCGAGATTCTTAAATCTCCATAGACTTTGTACACAACCCATCCGGTTCCCGTAGTAAAGGGGTTAGGGAGTAAAGGGGTAAAGGGGTTCAAAGAGGTTAAGGGGTAAAGGGGTAAAGGGGTAAAGAGGTTAAGGGGTAAAGGGGTAAAGGAGTTAAGGGGTAAAGGGGTAAAGGGGTAAAGGGGTAAAGGGGTAAAGGGGTTAAGGGGTAAAGGGGTAAAGGGGTAAAGGGGTAAAGGGGTAAAGGGGTAAAGGGGTAAAGGGGTAAAGGGGTTAAGGGGTTAAGGGGTTAAGGGGTAAAGGGGTAAAGGGGTAAAGGGGTAAAGGGGTAAAGGGGTAAAGGGGTAAAGGGGTTAAGGGGTAAAGGGGTAAAGGGGTAAAGGGGTTAAGGGGTTAAGGGGTAAAGGGGTAAAGGGGTTAAGGGGTAAAGGGGTAAAGGGGTAAAGGGGTAAAGGGGTAAAGGGGTAAAGGGGTTAAGGGGTAAAGGGGTAAAGGGGTAAAGGGGTAAAGGGGTTAACTTAGTTGGGCAGTTGATGGTCACTATACACAGGTTTCACTGTACTTTTCATTGCAATACATGTATGCTCCTAACTTCCTACACATATTATTCTGTAATGCATTTTCTTTTCTTCTTTGTTTCATAACCCTTCTCACAACCCCTACCTATAGATTGTTTAAAAATGCATTTAACACACAAGTGTCAGTATGCTGAGGTTAACTGTTCTTAAAATGATGACATAAATGGTACCCTGGGGTACCAAACGAATATCCGCCATTTTGTTTAATTAATTATTTATTTTTTAGGGCTGTACCGGGGTATAGCGTGCATGCAAGTGCGCGCTGCACTGCATGCACAACGCAATGCAGTTGTGCTTTAAGTGGACACAAGATGGCGCTACACAACGCGGTACCCCGGAGTACAACGGTACCCCGGGGTACCACGTGTGTCATCAAATGTTGGTAAGTCTTGCATGATTTTCAGGTGAACATGTTCATCTTGAATGAGTTAATTGCCATGATGTATGGCATTTAACCTGTTCCCTATTAGATTTTAAAATTCCCATAGAGTTAATGCAGGACCCACCTGGTTCCCGTATGCAATGGATTATCAAATTCTGTGTTCCTCCACCCCCTTCTCATTCCAATCCATTCTTCTCATCTGTTCCATCTCTTCTCCTTCTTCTCCTTCACTCTTCTCTCCATCCTGCTCTCCCGTTTCCTCCATTCTCTAATTTTCCATTCTCCACATAATGTTTATCTACATCTTGTCGGCTGAGAAAGAGACGGGCGCCAAGTCACTTTAAGTTAGGAGATAATAATGATTAAAGCTTGTGGAAACCAAACTTAGCTCTCTTTTTCTTTTGATAAATATGCAAAAAAATACAGAAGATGGTATGCAGAATTAAATTTAGCCAAAATCGACTTCAATGCCCTTCTCGCTCTCAACCGATGATTCTGACCATTCCATCTTAACCCTAACCCTAAGGTCACAAGGCTTTCGTAACGGTTTACTAGACGTCGCAAATTTGGTCTCAAAAGATGCGCACGACTTAAATTTAAAAACTCATGAATCGGCGGGATGATACCTGTGTGTGTGCGTTGCAGAATGATCTCGCAAAACATTGAGGGCACGCGGATTCTGCCCCCTGGCCCTATTAGGGTAAAGTCTCAAGTAAAGTCCCCAATGTACATGTAGGTCATTCTGTAAGTTTTATTTTCTACCTCAATCTGTCAGACGTGAAACGCTTACAAAAAGTATGCTCATTCATCAGGAATATATCAAGATAAATGGTAATGAAAATATTTCAAGCCAAATGAAAGGTCAAATTTAACAAGGCATCTCTAACCCCAAGGGCAGTGTGTCAGGATGGCTGTTTCTCTAAAAGGGCAAATCTGCGTTACTCAGTAACACTCTTTTCAATAAACATAAATTTTGAAAATATATGCTAATTCTGTGTATAAAAATACTTGGATTATTTTCTTACTTTTAAACTAAAGTAAATTTTTTTTTTCAGCCTTGGTTTTGTATCCAGACACTTTTCAACTTGTAATGTTTTTCTCTTGAAAATGTATTTTCCCCGTTTCTCTTGGTAAAAACAACTGTTTACACTGACAGATCCTTGTTTTTCACAGTGCAAATTTTTTTTTTAAATACACCTTTGTGTTATTATCCAACGTCAGAGCTAAATCTGTGAAGCATTTTCCAATACAAAAAAAGTAAGACGAAAACAAACATGGATTTGCTCAATAATAGAGAAAATGTAAAAGAGGAGAATTTATCAAAAACAACAATGCAACAAACAATTTGTCCAATTGATAAGACAACGACAAAAAAAGAATTCAATTTCCAAAACCATCAACGGGACAACAAATAATCTGTCAAACTCATACCATAAAGGGATACCGACGCAATCACCATGTCAACCGAGAGTGATGCCTCTTCCTATCAGAGGAGAGCATCTGGGGGACGTAAACCTAGACCTCGGGCATCCTCAAGTTCGTCATCCAGATGTAAATTATTCAAGCTCTGTTTTCTCGCTAATAATTTAAAGTCTGTTTTTGTCGCAAGATGCCAGTTTCGATGACAGCAAAAGTGACAATGAATAAAAACCCAAACCCCCACCCCACCCCATCCAATCCCATCTGAAACCCCCTTTAATACCTAAGCATTGGCACTCGCCTTAGGCTATTTTTTGGTCAATAATTTAAAGTGTGTTTTGCAAAAGATGCTAATGCAAATGACAGCAGTAACACTTCATATCCATTATTTCCACTCTTCCAACCCCGCCTACCTCCCCCCCCCCCCCCCATCCTCACCCAACTCCATCCCCCAACCCCAATTTCCTCTCTAACTCAGGCAACAAGTGGAACATTCAAGGTTTGTTTTCGTATTAATGATAGTCAAGTCCAATGATAGTCAACAGATTCTGAAGACCCATTATTATTTCCAAAACCCTCTCAAATCTTGACCCGTCTCCAACCGAAATGCTGAGTTCCCTCTTCGCCCAAGGCAACCACTGGCTCTAAACCTGTTGCGTAAGGGAACGATGTGGGCTATGCACAAATTCTATGGGGATTTAAGAATATCAAAGGGAACTGGTCAACCCATCAAGATAGCTACACACATTCCCCACAGACCCCTGCTCAAGTATTTTCAGGAACAGTCCTGAATGGGTAAACTCATAATTTGATTATAATTTGCCATAGTTTGAAGTCTATGCAGAGACACATAATGCATACCATTGCATTCAACCCCCCCCCCCCCCCTTAAACCCCACCTAATCCCAAGGCATCTGTTAAAACCATAATCAAATACTAGAGTTTTAACAAATTAAGACTGAGTTTTACAATAAGGGGTAGGTAGGGACACGTGATGACCATCATTACATTCTACCTGCTCCCATCCCCCCTCCTTAAACCCCACCCAATCTTAAAGCCTTTTTTGAACCTTAATCAATTACTAGATGGGACATGAGATGACCAGCATTGTATTCTACCTGCACCCCCTATTTAAACCCCATCCCAAAGCCTCTCTTTAAATCCTTGATAAAATACTTGAAGTAAACAATTTAAAATCTGTATTTCACAATATTTGGTAGGCAGAGAAACATAATGCCCATGTCATTCTACCCCCCCCCCTAACAACTTAAACCTGTACTCATCCCCAAACCTCTAAACCTTCATTAACTACTCTATTTCCACAGTGGTTAATTATTCAAGGTTTGTTTTGCCCAAGATGCTGATTGCCAATGACGGCAGTCAGTATAGTGACAAGACAATGACTACTCATCCCTTCAGTGAAAAATAAAATGGGACTCAGGGGGACTTTGGCCCCAAATGCCCCCCCCCCCCCCCCCACCCAATGCCACAAGCAGTGACAAATATTGAACAATATTGAAATTCACAGATAGATGAATTCACAACCACTTTCAAAGTATTATTTTCATGTCAATGAAGCCCATGAAAATAATACCTTCTATCCAATCCCTTAACCTCTCAGTGGTAACCTCCCCCCACCCCCCTCCCCCTCCCCACACCAAAAAACCCACCAACCACTTACATGTACCACCCCTCTCCCTCCACCACACCCACACACACACCATCCAAGGCATCCATCGTAATATGATGCGACGTAGGCGGGACATTTACATTCATTTGTATTCGGTTGTGTTTTTCTGTAGAACTCTTCATTTCCTAATTAAAACCAGGGTTTGCTTCTCTCAGGCTATCATTCATCTTTTCTGCCCAACCATTTAGTAATCAGCTTAATGTTTTGTTTAATATTTTGTTTGCATTTTGTTTATTTTCATCCACTTTGTATCAACCAGGACAAGATTGAATCTGTTTTGGTGACCATCTCTCAAAGAAATCAACCCAACTTCTAAGGGAATGAACATTACATCCATGGTCTGCGTTACTTTAAAATGTCATCAAACAAATGTGTACTCATGGTTAGGATAAACCTAAAAAAGACGATATTAGTGCACTTATGTCATGTACATTTGCAATGGCCAATGAGACGTCATCTGCTAACACTAGTTCTGTCCATCTTGTGACGTCACTAAAAAAGTGCTGTATTTTTTGTTATCCGAAGAGCATTTAGTATCAATCCCGAGATGAGTTTTGTAATTGCTAGTTCACTTGGATCTCTGATGCACATAGGGCCTATACATAATGTATATAATGTTAATTTGTATGCCCCTAGCGCTCTAGTAATGTATTATTTCCAAAACTGTAATTTTCTTCGCGTAGCTACTTTAAATAACCCATTGAGAAGTTAACCAACAATAAATTGGATCAAAATGGGATATGCATGCAAAATAAAATGGAATCTTCGCCAAGAAATTAAATCATCTGAATACCTTTGTATCTAAATGCACTAAACATGTAATACGCATTTCTGATAAGACACGAGTAGAGGCAGGGAATACCCCCGGTAATTCTCATATGATTAAGGAGTGAACGTCCATAGTCCACGTAAGGCGAATGGAATTGGAAACTAATTAGAGCGGAGAGCTGCAGTCATTAGTGTACTTATTCAATTAATCAAAACCCAGTCAATCTGCTACCTACACAACTGGTTCGCTTAAAGTACACTTATACTCATAGCGAGAAAAGACAAAAATTAACCAATATAAATGAAGCGAGAATATTAGGATGAGAGAGCAAGGGAAAGGAAGAAAATACAAGAATGAACAAATTTGTATACAGAGAAAAATATTCAATTTAAGAGATGGAGAGAGGGTGGGAGAAAGAGAGAGGATGCAACAATAGAAAAGTACACATCTGAACTATTCTGCTACAAAGTAGTCCTTTCAGTGACAGGATGATCTAAGATGGGAGGGGGTATGAAGAAATACATGATAGGAAAGCAGCTGTACTCAATGCTAGACATCCCATCATCAAATGGGGAGAGAGGGGAGTCTTTACCTGTTCACTACAAGATTCTTAAATCTCCATAGACATAGTACACAACCCACCTGGTTCCCATAGTCAATGTGTTAACCCATTCAAGACTGATTGATTTTGCTATAACATGTATTCTCCATAGACCCCAGCAAGAGTATTTTCAGGGTCCTGTGCTGAAGGGGTTAAAGATGAAGAGAGATCTTAAAGATAAAATCTGAAACAAAGATAAAATGTGAAACAAAGATAATTGGGAAGGAGAAGGAATATTGGGCATACAATCTTACCAAAAACAGACTGAGGTATTCATAATTTGTCTTATATTTCATGTCTTTCATTTGTATTTTAGGTTGCTGTCTGTTTTACAACCTGGAGTTATAAAATGTAATCACATATTGCCAGCAATCAACAGTGACAATTAGTGACAGATAACACCACTTCTTTCCTCCAGACCAGTTTTGATTCTCCCATCTCATCTCAATTTTGTGATTCTGCAATCCACACCCCTCCTTCTTTACAAGCTGTCTTTGAATACCTGTTAACTCGCGTCATTCTCTCTCCCTTTCCCCCTTTGGTGCGTCATCTCTTCCACTCTCTTTCTATCCGTCAAGTTACGGGTATGACTGCGGGAGGCGCATCGATCGGTCGGTTACGGCTTTCGGCATCGGCAGATGCAGCCAAGGAGCCAGGCTCCCAAGGCCGCAGCGCCTCCCAACCCTTTATATTTTATTGACAGGCCGTGTCCCGCATGTTTTCCCAAGATATTTATCTTCTCCGATAAATGTCTCTCCTCTCCCAGGGGTGATGGTCTGCTTTTGTGCCGGATCGATCACACCAGTCTTAATGTGTTTTTTTTTTTCAGTTCTATTACCTCTCTTCTCATAGGTGATATTCATCTTCATACTGGATCGAACAACAGCACAACCCCTAATTTTTTCCGCTCTTGTATTACCATTTCATTTCCTCGTGGCTGATAATCACCTTTATATCCAATCGATCATATCAGTCTTAATTCCCCCGCCCCCCCCCCCCCTTCTTACTAGCCTTTACCCGTGGGTGCTGTTCGCTTTTGCAACAGATCAATCAAATCACACTTCAAAA
This sequence comes from Echinarachnius parma, assembly GCA_037951105.1. NCBI lineage: Eukaryota > Metazoa > Echinodermata > Echinoidea > Clypeasteroida > Echinarachniidae > Echinarachnius > Echinarachnius parma. The sequence goes on along the minus strand of JBAMJV010000228.1, from coordinate 96,734 downwards.
GTTCCAACCCCCCCCCCCCCCCCCCCCCTTCATATTACAATGCCCTATTTTCTATCTAGGTGATATTCTCTCTTTACAAGATCAATCAATACACACTCATCATTTTTGCCCCTTCTAGTACCTTCTCATTCCCATGGGCGATATTCCTTTTTATAACCGGATCGATCGGACCACACTCTTAATTTTTTACCCATCATATTATTATATTAATACCCCCTTTTTTCCATGGGCAATATTCTGTTTATACCAGATCGATAACAACATGCAGTACACACTTTGCAGTTTTTCAGCTACTATTACCCTTTTTCCCCCCGATCCCCGGCATGATTCATGTTGCCAATTTCCCGTATGACGTATAACAGTCACATAAAAAAAAGACTCATCTTGAATTAAAATGGAAACATTCTAGAATGTTGTATTACAGTCACATTACACAAATACCTGTCCTGAATTAAAATGGAACTGTTCTGGAATGTTGTTAAATTCCAGTATGACGTATTACAGTCGCATAAAAAAAAAAAGAGCCTCCTTGAATTAAAATGGAACCGCTCTGAATTGCTTAGTGTAATACAAGAGGGGTGGGTGTGAAGAATATTGATCAATATTCTTCCTCTGATTGCTATTTATAAGAAGGGTTGCAGGCAGTTTCATTATCGTTAGTGTGCGCTGTGAGCTACAGAGAGCTTCTTTGAAGAAACAAATAGAGAGAGAATATAATTCCTAAATATTTTGGAAGACTTATTTATATATATTATAGAACATATATATAAATTTTCCAAATATCTCTGAAGCATTTATATAGTAGATATTTTGTAGATATTTCGTAGATATTTTCGAAGCATTTTTAGTACAGTACCTAACTATTTCATCATGTCTTTCCATTTTGAAATATAATTGTTGTTTTGTGTTTTTTAGTACATGGTCTATAATTGAAGAAAAAAACACAAGATAATCCAGGAAATATTGCTGAAGGCAAAAAGGTGCATTATAGATAAAGAATTTTTTTCTTTCAAACAGTAAAAAAAAAGGGGGAAAAGAAAAAAACAGAAAAATAGAAACAATAACAAGTGGAAAAGTGGGGTGCCATTTCCAACTTGTTCACGTCTGCGAATCAATTTTGAGCATATTCAGGCAATTTCCTCTTGTTTCTTGAGTAGAAATTTGCTGCAGACTGGGAACAAATCCGTAGCCTTGACTCCACAAATCTAATTTCAGATCCCTGCCACATATGATAGCTTATCCTAGTTCATTGTCTTGATCTCAATTTGGTATCAATGACTGCCAGCTTTCTTTCCCCCGTCTATAAAATTGGCAACATCCTTTGCGATTCGACCTTGAATCAATCAAATTGAAAGAAGACATGAATATAAATTACATTTGTTTTCAATTTGTTTTTTATCTAAACATGTATGTATAGGGATTAAACTCCAGGAATAGATTTTCATGAATGCAGAATGTATTGTGTTGAATAGTTTCATTATTTGAAAATGAAACATACAAATAACAAACTTCATGCATCTCCCAATTGCTAATGTAATATATGCAATGAAAAGTATTGCATTAATTTTCACCAAAAATTAGTGGTTTACAAATTTGTAGAAAGAATTGTATTGCACACTATGTAATATACAGTTTTGGGGCAGTATACTGTAGTTGTACATTGTATGAATATCAAAGTATGATGTATGTTCAATTAATTAGTGAGCACCATTTATCCACATTAATTCATACGGCAAGAAATTGACGGCTTTATTTCTAGGAAAACGGAACGGCTCAGTGGAAAAAAAGTCAATGATATACAAGGGAAATCACTGGCAAAATACACTACATAAATGTAAATCGCGGTCGCCTCGTGGAAGTTGCTAAAACGTAACATGTTTTGTGCAAGCGGACATTATTGCTGCTAACAAGTTTAATCGCCGGCCTCAGGACCCACGAGCGGCAGCGCTTTGAAACGAAAAAGGGAAATTAATACCAAGGCTTTGATTAAAGGACAAAATTATGTCCAAAAAGGGCACACACCATTCAGAATTTTTTTTTTTTTTCTGAATGATGGTAGAGTCTACCCACTGAGAATGTTATCATCATAATGGTGGCAATGATGATGAAAACAATCATTCATTTTTAATGTCTGGATGGTATATACCCGTCCAGTCGTCCAATATCTGAATTTTCATGTGCACTTCTTGCCTGGAGAACCTGTTGATAATAAATAACATTCAATGCATGGAATCTACTGTGTATACATTCATTTGGTGCTATGTTGGGAAACCCCGAGCATGATTTTAGGTTGCCATGAACAACCATTGTTTATAGGATATATGTGGCTGAAATGTCAATATCATTATAGCAAACTGGTCTAACTACATGAAAGTGTATCAGTTATTCATCACTAATGATTAAATAAAAATATGGAATTGGTTCTTTATTATCTTTAATTTCATTTTAATATCTTCTATTCTTTAATTGAGCTACTTGCCTACTGAACTACAACATTCTGTGAAAGTGAAAACATACACAAAAACATAAATGGAACTATTAAAGACATCTAATAAACTCACAGTATCACTTTTGGCCATCTTGAAATCATGTCACAATCCAAGGGATAACAATGCTTTTGAGGTAATTTCTGTCTTTTTCTAACAGTACTTAACGTTAGCTTTAAACCTGGTGGTTTAATCAATAGTGGCCAGTACAAAAATGGATTATGGAAACGGCCACAAAGCCGCGACTGAGCGATTTCAATACTTTTAGATGGATTTAAACTTTAAAGTGACTTTCACAATAAAAAGAAATGTAAATCGGGGTTGAAACATGGACAAATAAACCATTGGCCACAATGCATGTATACATTACCTTTAACATTTTTGTTAGAACCACTACAACTAAGTGCAATAAAAAAAATACATAACAGGATTGAATTAAGAAACAAATAAACCATTGCCCGCAATACATGTGTAATATACGTAATAACCTTTAAACATTTCCTTTGAACTGCTAAAACCGCACAACAAAGCGCTCAGCCTACACTGAGCGATTTAAATATTTTTAGATGGATTTAAAGTGGCTTTCACTGAAAAGAAATGTAAATCTGGGTTGAAATGAGAACAAATATTCCATTGGCCGCAATGATATACATAATGCATGTATACATAACTTTTTCCATAAACTGCCAGTTCGTATTTAAGCTTAAATTGAGTATAACCTTTAAAATCTTCCTTTGAACTGCTACAACTGCACTACAAAAAATGAATCTAGGAAAATGGTCGCAATGCCAAGGGGTTACAGATTTTGTATACTAATAGATTCAGCCCATAGGCCCACAAATCATCTTATCTGATCCACGTGATGATGAGAGCTCTCCCTGCTACCGGATACAGTGAATTAATTTGCAAGTTAATGAATGGATGCGCTTGCTAGTTTTTTTTTACGTTAGAAATATGAAGCATGAGTCTAGATGATTTAATTGAAGAGAGAGCCAACATTTGATATAAATGTAAACGATTTGTGTGAATTTAGAAAGAAAATATACATTGTGTCGGCTATCTACACTTTAATCAACTGGGAGCTTGGCATACCATGTAATTATTCTTAGAAAATATGAGTATTCCACAGTCAATAAGTTAAGTATATACTTTCTTCTGATCCTTAATAATAAATAATAACATCGATAATAAAACTGAGTTTAAAACTGAGTATTGAAGCAAAACTTATCCATCCATGACTCAATGCTCAAAATGCAGATGCTCAATTATGGCCGCTGGACTGTGGTCAGCCATGCATAATGACCACTAGAGCGGTCAACTCTCTCCAAGTACAACAAAGCATAAAAAGTGTAATGAACCGATCAGCATGTATTTAACACACTCTGGATAGGTTCCCTGAATTCCCAGGCTAGGGTTTCAATGGACTTTATGGAGAATGCACATTATCAAAACCAAATCATTGGGTGAGAGTGATATGATCGCTTAGTTGATTTTTTGCAAAATTTAGTCCTGCATACCATCTTGCAGGTCAGAGCCTTCTCTATGTGATGCCAAATTTGCACACAATCCAACACATGCACAAACAGTGCGTAATCTTCAAGTGTGAAGCTGCACTTTATTGGAAGAAGAAGAAGAAGAATCATTATTTCAAATTTCAAATTGAGAATATCTAGCCAAAGATAAAAGAGAACTTTATGTACATGTATATTGGGTTTCTACTTGTAAGACTCCCGAACTATAAAGATGATTATCTCAGAAGTTATACAAATGTGTGATTTAGCGCTCTTCTTATATTACAACCAACGACATGGTCTCAAACCGGTTTAAGAATGAATCGTTCATAGATGAATTGCGATGCCCTAATCAACACTTGCATCACTCGTTCCCCCGGTGGCGCTATTCGTACCATGAACTCATGAGCAACGGTCATGCAGTTATTAGCATTGGAGATCAGGACAAACTGAAGAAAAACAAAACAAAACAAAACAATTGGATGGGAAAAGACCGTTTAGTTTTTCCTATGAAACACAATCCCCCCAGGCACATGTTTATCTACTAGTAATGGTTCATAATGAATGGTCAAGCAGTTATTAGCATTTGAGATGAGGATAAACTGAAGAAAAACAAAACAAAGCAATCGGATGGAGGTAATGACTGTTCATTTTTTTCCCTACGAATCGCAATCCCCGCAGGCACATGTTTACCTATGATCAATGGTCAAGGGGTTATTAGCATTGGAGATGAGGAAACTGAAGAACAAAAAATTAACAATTGGATTGGGTAATGACTGTTCAGTCTTTTTCCGATGAAACACAATCCCCATAGGCACATACCTACTAGTACTGGCTGGTCTTACAATTAGTTTAATTGCATACCTCTGAATCGAATAAGCAGAACATTTTTCGGGCCCGTGTTTACTATTTTGCTGTAGGCTATGGTCATTACCAAAATCAAATCCTCACGAAATTAGTCACATCTTATATGACCTTACACAGTGCACATGAAGTATAAACAATAGCAATACAAGGAACAATTGGACAGTGCCTGTACAATAACATGAAATTATATCTTGATTTTGCAATCCCCCACCCCCCCCCCCCCCCCCCCCCCGCCCCTAGACAAAACATTTAATTAATGAATAAAAAATAAAAAATTATGCCATAGGATACATGTGTATGGGGTGTGTGATCCAACAAAGATATGAACATGTTGTTATTCTTTGAACATAGTCTTTGGACATCTAAATGCCATACTTACAATCTTATCTTCTCATGGGCCACAGAATTTGATTTATTTTAGATTTCAGAATAACTTGGTTACATAATAACAGTTTATTTGCTTTTAGTACCCAAATAATACTGCAAAGCGGGGGGAAATGCAAAAAAAAAAAAAATTTATTTATTATAATGTAACAGGTGGCCTTTAATGTTACTTAATAGGGTTAGCATAGTACGGGCTTGACCTTGGCAGTGGCCTGGGTGCCAATGACCACCTGAAATTCCATTTGGCCACTAGGAACTCTTGTATTGGCCACCAACGAATTAGGATCTACAACACACAAGACTGTGTTAGTCTATCTGATGTGTCCGATGCCCACCTGAAAGAAAAGAAAAGGGGAGAGCCCCAAAGTACTGGCCCAAAATACTTTTAAAAATAGGTAGTAAATACCCAATCTTATATCATCATTTATAATAACTAATGCACATTTTCTGCTGTTTCTACACATAAACTCAAGATCACAGCGGGTTTCCCTCACTCAGATCAGGTGCTCACTTGTTCCTTAGATCCCCGTGTATTTTCAAGTTGAAAAGGAGATGATTATAATGTGTATAATGAGAAGCCTGGAGGACTTGTTCGTGGAAATTAAAATGGCCGCCAATGGCAAGGCGCTGCACTCACACAAGACAAAATGACAACATTATATTTTTTTAAAATCAAAGCAGCCGCAAGGGAGGTCCATGGATCATCTTACCCGGAATGTTTTCCCCTACTGATTATTCCGACCTAAGGCAAGCCAGGAAGTGTAGCAGATTTCTTTATTATTCTCTACACACGACTTGTCCGTTGGGTATATATTAGATTCTATTGAAAGTCAATGGTGGATCAATTAGCAATGGAGATAAAGTGTAGCTTGAGGATAAAAGGGAGACTATACATAATGTACAAATATACGCAGGCATGGAACAAAGTAAAGAGGTTTAGAGCATCTCTCGGTGAGTTATGTGACTATGTAAGAGGCAAAAAAAGGGTATACAAATGTTTGTGGTTCAATTTATGATTGAGCAATGAAAATCCCTGCTAAATGTGTTGTTTAGCAAACCAAAAATACAACAAAAGATAACATAAAGTTTTATTTGGCAGATCTATAACTGAGCTATTAAAGAAATTCTCTTTTTAATGGCCAATTTGATATTCCAGGATGAATGGTTACTTTCTTTTATTCAATGGGAAACTGAACAATTAATTAGTCCAATCAAATCTCAGACTAGAACTATAGAAAGTAGATTATTTCATAACATATACCACCAACTGATATAATTCAATATCTACAGTTTGGGACTTCCCCTGTCAAATTTCAAAAAAAATAAAATAAATAACTACATTTAAATTAAACCAATTATTTAAACTGAAAATATATTCACACTTCCTGCAACAATTTGGTCTTGAAAATCAATATTCTGCAGCGTACATTCGATACTGGCTTTATATATTTTTTTTGGCGGACAAGTATCCATAGAAATACGCGATAATACTCTAAGCCGACACTGACATCCTCTCAGAGAATACCCAACATAAGATGTATGCTTTCTGGTGTTTTTTCAGATGAAATTGAGACAGGGGGGGGGGGGGGGGGGAAACCTGTACGAGGAAATGTTAGGCTTGTTCATTGATATCCTCTCCTTGATTTGCCCGCGGACAAGAGAGGAATTAATCCGGTCCGTATGGACAGGGAGAAAGACGAGATTGACCAATCCATTATCAGCGAGACTTCAGGAGGTACGAGAGAGAAGGCAGCGACATTGACCGCACGGTGCTCGGGAGAAGCATGCAGTGACTCAGACGGGAAATGTCTCTTGTTTCTACTTCTCCTCTCACTACCTCATTCTCTTTATTATGTAATTCCCTTTTTCATCATCTCTACCATACAACTGATATTGCATCCCACCCCTGTCTCGCCCTCCCTACCCCCATCCCTCTTGTTCTTTCTCCCATTTAATATAATATGTGCTTCTTTCTTGATCTGGTTGTTACAATATATTTTATCCCTTTTATCTATGATCTATGGCATTTATCTCTCTCTCTCTGAAAATCATTCTTATTTTAACTCCTTCTGATTTCCACTACTTTCTTGCAATCTCTCCTTCAAAAATATTATAACTCTCCTCCTATTATCTCACCCTTTCTCTTATCTCTATTCCTCTAATCTCACTCTCCCTCTCTTCCTCCCCCTTTCCTCCTCTCCCTCTCTTCTCTCCCTCTACCCCCTCTCCCCCTACCCCCTCTCCCCCAATCTCTCTTCTTTCTTTTTGACATAAGGCAGAAATAAATTGGATGATTGGTGAATGAGACACGCTAATCAACCGACAGGCTAACTCCTCGTTTACATGCTACTGGTTCCTCCGAGACTCTGAGTGAATTGAAAGTCATCCAGAGAAATAATCTCTTAACTGAATTGCATGCGTGCCCCTACTGTATGAACGAAGCAGTGTAATGCATAGGAATGCACACATATATTGTATTTTAGTTCCAATCAATACATTTAAGCTGGCCTAACTGCAATTGTACTGTTTTGGTCTGACTTTTACAATTTTATCTAGACTGCCCTTATCCCCCATCCTCCATCTGTGTCCCACCCCCCCCCCCCCCCAAAAAAAAAATAATAATAATAATAAAAAAATTAGCAGTGCATATGTTCCCTGATTGAAATAAATAAACTAAATCAAGATGATTTATACTAGATTAGTATGAAGTGAAAGGCATAATAAAGAAAGATATTCATGGTTTCTTACCTACAAACATTAATGTTTATGGAGGAAAACAAAACCCTATTTATTTCCAAATGCTACATTCTTGCCCATCAAATGAACTTGAACTAAAAAAAACACCTATGGTTCTGTAATATGCATACTGAATGGAGATATTCAAGGATTCTTACTTCAAAGAATACACGTATATTGGAGAAAACAAACCTTAATTTAAATGCTCGCGTTAACTGTGTTACGTTCCTGCTGACTTGCCCATCAAATTAACTTACAGTACCAAAAAAAAAAACCACTATACAATGAATGCATAATAAAGGGAAATATTCATAGATTCTTACGCCAAAGAATACATGAGTATGGGGGAAAACAAACCTTATTTCAAAATGCTCACTTTAAACTGTGTTGCATTCTTGCCCGTTGAATAAATTTACAAATATGCACAGCCAAACACACACACAGAGATACATTGCATGTACCGTATCCTGATTCCCATGAATGCACACAAGTGAAGGGGGGGGGGGGGGGGGGGGGGAAAGGAATAAAGAAAAGAAACGGCGGAATAAAGAAAAGAAACGGCAGAATAATTCAATTCCTGAATTAAACATCTGGTGAGGAGCCGAGGCTTCTCCCCCGTAGTGACCCTGATTTGATTTCCCCGAGCCGTGGCAGCGTCTTTAAGTGCCGGGCTACGGCTGCGCGAGTTAACGTTCTCCCGCTCTCTCGCTCTCGATCAGAGAGACGTGGATCCACGGGGGAACGTTAGGGATTAAAATGCAACAGGCACTCTCATCTTGCCACGTTATTTCTTCTCTTGTTGGATACTGGGTTGTTTTTTTGGTGAAGTGCTCTGTAAGTGTACAGACATGATGACAAAAAAGGGGGGGGTAAATCTTTCATTGCAATCTATATGACATGAACTACAACAAAAAGAGAGAAGAAAAGAGCGAAGATCTGCGTTTGATGATGCAACAAGCCATGAGTTCTCAACGTTAGGGATTAAAATACAACAGGCGCTCTCATCTTGCTCGTTATTTCTTCTCTTGTTGGATACTGTTTTTTGGGGGGGGTGAAGTGCTCTGTGAGTGTACAGACATGATGAGCAAAATGGGGGGAAAATCTTGCATTGCAATCCACTTGACATGAACTAAAACAAAAAGAGAGAAGAAAATAGCGAAGATCTACATTTGATGATGCAACAGACCATTCTCCAATGTGCTCCATTGTCTGCATTGAAATTTCACACGAGGGACATTTTCAAGCAGACTTGGACCATATGTCACTGTTACCACAAAATAACCCTTTTGTGGTATTAAAATCCTTCCAATATATTTATGTTTTCATTATTGCAGTAGCCATATATCAAGCCTCCACACTAACTTTTTTCTATACTGGCCCATTCGGGCAAGTAAAATCATATATATTGAAATTTTACTTGCCCCAATATAAAATTTACTTCCCCTCTTACTTCTAGATGTGATAAACGTATGAAATTCTGTTGCTCTCTTGTAGTTGAACAATTATTTAGTTGCCCGATCGGGCAAACAAACTAGACAATTTATTAAATTTTACTTGCCCGACACCAATTTTCACTTACCCCGGGCAAGTGGACAAGAGCTAGTAACAGCCCTGCTGTTATATGAATATTACTAAAATTCAAATGGCAATAAGGTGAATCTAATGGTCACGCTAAGCTTGGAATTGCCCATGAGGTAATATAAACACAAGGAACAAAATAGTAACAAAAATCCAATTTGATGATCAATGCAACAAGCCATCTCCATCTTGCCCAGTTTTTCTATTCTGCTGGGTTTTTTCTGAAGCGCGCTTGTGAGCCTACACACATAAAAGGGGGAATAAATTCACATGACGCACTGTATTGAAATTCAAAGAGCTAAAAAAAGCTATTCAAATGCAACGTGCCAATTCACATTGCTCCATTTCTTTCTTTTTTTCTCCTTTTTGCTTCAGATCAGATTGTAATATGTTCAGAGGAAAGTGTTCTGTAGATGTGTATCTATAGCAGTAAAAAGGGGGAGAAATCTCACATTCCATTATGCAACAAGCGACGTCATCTCGTTTCTGTATTCTACAATGTTCTTGGTTATTTATTTATAGTGAAGAGCTTTTTTAACCCGTTCAGGACGGACTGATTTTGCTATAACATGCATTCTCCATAGACTCCTGCCCGAGTATTTTGGGGACCAGTCCTGAACGGGTTAATGTACAGTATGAATGAATGTATACATGCACAGAAGTGAACAGATACATGGTAAAAGATGCATCTAACAAACTAATCTTGTTTTTTCTGCTGTTCTTTATAAATAAGCCTTTTTTAGTGTATTATACTGCAGGAGCACATCCACTTTCAATGCCATATGTTCCCACGAAAAAGAAAGGACGCTCTGAACACAACAACACCAAATCACATTCTGCCCCATAATAGTAATATTAGACAAAAGCAAGAGAGAAATGTAGTTACCTGTTGCATTTGTAATATACTTTTAGCTCACAGAAATTTCAGTACAACCATTAAAGTTGACTTTCCTCCTTGTAAGTGCATACACACAAGAAAGGAGGGAGGAAAGTCAACTTTAATGGCTTGTACTGAAATTTCTGTGAGCTAAAAGTATATTACAAATGCAACAGGTAACTACATTTTCTCTTGTTTTGTCTAATATTCTATTATGGGCCCCATAACATAAATATTCACAATTAATCATATATCAATTGATTAATCAGACAATTAATTGTGAATGTTACAGGGGCCTGATATGCTTCTTTGTATTACCATCAAAGAACTCTTTGATAGTGTAGACATTCATGAGAAGAAAAGGGGGAGATATAGTTATCTTGCCATTTGGTCATGTTGCAATTTATGTTTTACATAATGTTTAATGCAACAGGTAATTCTGTCTTACCTTATGGGAGACATTTGAGCAGCTGGATAAAGGGGGATTTGATAGGTAGAAGGGGATCATGAGGGGGGAGGGGATCATGAGGGGGGAGGGGATCATGAGGGGGGGGGGTGTTTTGACAGGTGTGCACACAAAGTGGATGAGGGTGTTGGGAATGGTTTCAGAGTACTTGTATATATTCTGAGAAATTGAATTTTACTTTAAATTTTTCTCAATCTCCTTTTTAGAGTTAATACAGGGCCCATCAGGTTCCCCAAGGCAATGAGATAAGGAGATGAACTCCAACAGCTTGAAATGTAAATTAATGGGGTTGGGACTTGGAAATGAGGTTGAGGGTATAGTATTGAGAAAAGAGCCTCCTGTGTATTAACCTGTTCAGGACTTGTGCTCAAAATAAGTACTTGCAACTGAGATCTACTAAAGATGCATGTTTTACAAAAGGCAAACAGTTTCAAACATGTTAATAAATTGCTACTAGAGACTTGACGGACCATCTACTATTTAACTCCAGGAGGGAACAAGTTAAAATAAATAAACATGCTATAGAGTGCAGAGAGATGATATAATTAGAAATGCTGGAGTGTTGCTGGTGGCCATTTGTGCAACGTATGGTCAGCCTGGTGAAAAGAAGATATGTTTTGGTACATTATGTATGCAGATTGGAGAATGCAAGAAAATAAGGTGTGTGTGTGTGTGGTACAAGTCAGAATTTCAGAGAAAAGGATGGGATAATTAGATATCCCAGTTGTTCATTTGCAATTTGTGGTTAGCTGGGAAAAGAAAAGATTGATACATTCAGTAAAGTGACTGCAGAATGATGCTAGAAGGGGAGGTGGGTGTGGTTATGAGGGGGGATGGAGTCAGATTTTCAGAGAAATCCTTCATGCGTATTAAAAAAGGAGAGAGGAAAGGGTGGGATAATTAGTTATTATAAATGCTGGTTGCTTCATCTGCAAAGTTCAGTCAGCTGAGCGAAGAAGAGAAATGGAATTAGTACATAATAAGCATGCAGATTGTAGAATGCCAGAGAGGAGGTAGTAGTGGGTGGGGTTAAGATTTCAGAGAAACTCCTCTTGGTACAGTATTAAATAGAGAGCGCTGAGAGACAGGAGTGCAAACAGATAACACTATTACACAAACATCTGTGACCAGTGTAGTTGACCCAGTCAAGGGCAATGTTTGAACAGCTGGTCAAAAAGGAGCATTGGTGGGGTGGGGCATAAGGTTGGTGGAAGAGTATTTAAAGAAGTTACCCTCCTGTGTATTAAAATGGGATGACATTGTGTTGGTTTAGGTAGAGAAGGGTGCTAAGTCACTTTTTGCACTTCAGAGAAAATCATGGTTACAACTTTGGAGCTGTGTTGTATTTTTGATCTAGATATTCCCCCTAAAAGAAAGAAACAAATACTATTTAGCTCAAATAATTATTAGCTGAAAGTTTGACACCATATAGAGAAGGCTCAGATATACAAGATGATATTTAGAACTCCATTTACCCAATATTCGACTTAACGTCCTTTTATCACTTTCAATGAAAACATGAGAGTGCAGAGAGATGGGACAATTAACACACCAGGGGTGCTATCCGTTTGCAGCACGTGCAGGGTCAGAGAATATTATTCCTGGAATAGTTTTTATATACTCAAAATTTCTCTCCCTCTCCCACTTCTTCTTTAAATTATTGTCATTCATTCCCTCTCTTTATTCATCCTCCCTCTCTCTCCATATCTCTTCTTCTTCTGTTTCTCCTTCATCTCTTCCTTCTTCTTTCTCCCCTTTCTCCGTTTCATCCTCCTTTTTGTTTGTATACCAAAACTACTTCTTCATGTCATCCTTCTTCTCCTCCTGTTCTTGTCTTCCTCAATTGTACACCTATTCTTATCCTACTATACTTCTTTTCTCTATGTCTTCATCTATTTCATCATTTTCTCTTATTCTCATTCATCATCATTCTCTTCTACTTTGACCTTGAATTATTTTAATTTCTATTTACAATTTGAATCTCTTCTCTCATTTCTGGAAAAAAAACAGCAATGCTTCATTCCACTTGGAGAATCTTTACATGTTTTTCATTTTATGGCTAGGCTTTTTTTTTTTTTTATCGCCTCGGTCTGTGTTCAGGTGCGGAACGCAGAAGAGCCGAATTGGAACTCGTTATTATCGCGTCGCATTCTTCAAGGGCAATATCCGATGACACACGCAGCATCCGTCATAAATTGGCGTCGTGGTGGATGTGCCATCAAGCGCACACTAATTTTTCCAGTACGTCTCACACATACCCTCAATATAGTGCAATGTGAACGGCTTAAATATCAGAATAAGTGTTGACTGTGAGGCTTCTATCTATAAAAGTAGGAACCAAATGGCTTCGAGGAAAAGTAATTAACATTACAATATTTTAAAGGTTAACCCATTCAAGTCTATAATGTATTAATTTTTGGTAGATAATGCATTCTGTACAGTTTCGTACATAATGATCTAACTTTTCGGTATGTACATGTTCTGTAAAGTGATGTATTTTTTCATTTCAAAGTGAACTTTAATGATATTTCCTATATATTCCCTTTGAAAATCTTTTAAAGATTAATAAGGATGATGATGTTGTTACTTGTTGTACCATTCTTCATAAAGTTTCTTTTTAACTCCCCTTCCCTTATCCCCTTTTCATCCCCAAAGTAACAAACAATGTTCCCATAATTCCCCTATCAAGCCTCAAAACATTGATTCCTTACCCTCCTATTGAGTTCCTTACAGATCTGTAGTCTAAAGCTTGTCCCACTTTCAATATTAATTCAAACTTTCACAGCCATGAAAGTAAGATGTGTTACAAAATACTTCATAGGCTGCCCTTTTCAAAGTTTCTAAGTTTCAAAGTTTCAAAGTTTCTTTGCAATTCCCCATCTCCTTATCCATTTATCATCCCAAAAGTAACAAATGTCCCCTTCCCCAAAAATTCCATACCCTTCCTATCAAGTTTCTATATGCTGTAGTCTATTCCATGTCCAACTTTCAATATCAAATCAAAGCAGTATAGAGTGCAGGAGGCTATGTGTAACATCAGACTTCATAGGCTGCCCTCTCCTTTTCAAAGTTTCTTTTTTAACTTTCTTCTCCTTAAACCCATATCATCCAAAAAGTAACAAACAATGTATCAATTTCTCTCTCCGTCCCCTAAACTTTCTTCCATACCCTACCTATCCAGTTTCTCCCCTCTGTAGTCTATAGCTTGTCCCACTTTCAATATTGAATCAAAGCAGTGTAGAGTGGTGGGTAAAAGGTGTGTAACAAAATACCTCACATGTTGCCCTCTTCTTCACAAATACACCTTTTAACCCCTTGTCTACAAGATTATTGCATTTCCCATAGAGTTAATGCACGGTACACCAGGTCCCCTAAGATTGAATGTGTTATTACTCCTTTTCTTTTCCCAACATAAAGTGATTTCACCCTGCTTTTTAATGTTGCCAAAGTGCATCTTCAGAAAATCAGACTGTCTCGAATTTCAACTCCATTTCAAACTGGCATGACTACAAGATCTTCCAATCCACCTCAAATCCCCTTCTCTCTATAGGGAACTCCGTCTCCGCTGTATCATCTATTATATCTCACCTGGTCTTGTTTCTTTTTCCATCCCATCTGTCTCTGTTCCCCTCTCACGGCATAACCCTCATTTTCTCTCTTCAAAGCTCCCAACTTCTTTTCCATAAATCTCTATGAATCTCTACATCTCCTTGGGCATACCATACATGTATTTCTATGTAAGATTTTCTCCCCCAAGCTAATGTCGCTAATGTAATACACCTTTTGACATCTGCTCCATCATGTATCCAAATCTCTTTGCCCCCATTTCACTTTCTGCACAACTTTACTTTTTCTTACGCACAATCTCTCCATCTGCATTTGTACACGGTCTTCTTATGTTCTTTGTGTATCTTTTACACTCTACATGCATTCTCATTTCCATGCATCTTTTTATACCTTCAATTCAAATCTCTCTTCATACTTCTTTCTGTGTCTTGCTGTTTGATTGTGTTCTTTTCCTCCCTCATCGGCTCTTTTGTTCTTCCATCATCCTCATTCCAATATACCTGTGCTAACCTTCGCCATCTTCTCCCCCTTTCTCCATCTCTCTCATCCTCCTCTCCTCTATCTCCCTTGTTGTCCCGTCCCACCTCATCCCTTCCTCTCCTTTCTCTGTATAACTATCATCCTCTGTATATCTCTTCCCACATCTTCCTATCCCCTTGTCCCCTTCTCTCCCCCTCTTATTCTATCTATCTCCCGTCTCACCTCATCCCTTCCTCTCCTTTCTCTGTATATCTATCATCCTCCCTTCCTCCCTCTTAACCCCTTGTCTGCAGGAACCGGGTGGGTTGTGTACAGAGTCTATGGAGATTTCAGTATCTCCAAGGTAGCGGGTTAATATATCTCTTCCCACATCTTCCTATCCCCTTGTCCCCTTCTCTCCCCCTCTTATTCTATCTATCTCCCGTCTCACCTCATCCCTTCATCTCCTTTCTCTGTATATCTATCATCCTCCCTTCCTCCCTCTAATAACCCCTTGCCTACGGGAACCGGGTGGGTTGTGTACAGAGTCTATGGAGATTTCAGAATCTCGAAGGTAGCGGGTTAATATATCTCTTCCCACATCTTCCTATCCCTTTGTCCCCTTCTCTCCCCCTCTTATTCCATCTATCTCCCTCATCTCCCGTCTCACCTCATCCCTTCATCTCCTTTCTCTGTATATCTATCATCCTCCCTTCCTCCCTCTAATAACCCCTTGTCTACGGGAACCGGGTGGGTTGTGTACAGAGTCTATGGAGATTTCAGAATCTCGAAGGTAGCGGGTTAATATATCTCTTCCCACATCTTCCTATCCCCTTGTCCCCTTCTCTCCCCTCTTGTTACACCTATCTCCCTCATCTCCCTTCCCTCCTCATCCCTTCGTCCCCTTCTTTCTCTGTAAATATCTCACACCCCCTCCCCCAAAATTTCTTGTCCTACGTACATCTATCATTCTCTCTTCCTCCCTCCCTCCATCTCCCCCCCCCCCCCCCAATCTTCCTCTCTCTAAACATGAACTCTATTTATAAGAGGCTGCACTTCATCACCTTCCTCTCAGCTCACCTGTGAAAAAGCTCTTGATAGAAAATTTTCTGAGAGGCATTAACGAGCTTGAGTACCTCCAAGGCTCTTTTATGGTGCGCTTAGTTTATATAACGAACAAGTCTCCACACCGCCGAAAGCGGAACATACACTCTTCATCTCAAGAAGCCATATATGTGCGAGGTTCCTCGTCTCTAGCAGGCATCAACCTTTGTTGCGACGGCATGTCAGCTTTTCTGAGTCACTGCCGCATGTGCCTTCTAATTTCCCTTCTCAAAGCCCCATCAAACACCTTGAAATTCTCCCTCCTTCCCCGATCGTTAAAGGGAATCCTCAAAACTTACCTGGAACTCCAGCGGTTCTCACATTCCTCATTGTATTCATATTACCAATAGAAGCAGAATGGAACAGCTTTCGGTTTTCCAAATTTCTCTTCCGTAATAAAGATATGTATGATTGAAGTGTTCAGAATCATAAGTATCCATTGGATAATTGTGTAAAAGGTCAGTGCAGTGAGTTAGGAAATATCACTTTTTCACATATTCGCTCATTACTAGGTCATATGACATCCATTTACCATGGAATGTTCACACATCACTCAGTGGACATATCAGATCACAGATAAACACATTTTATCACCAATTCGCCAGTTTTTTGACGTGTCAACAAAGTTACTAGATCCCTTTAAAGTGGAATTCCACTCCAGAAATGTGATGTTTGCTATAAAATGAAGTGAATATGAAGAATCATGATCGAAAATCTGAGCCAAAACGGTAGAGCAATACGAAAGTTATGACGGGATGAACTTTGCTCCGATTTTTAATATCGTTCGGAATTGGCATCGATCGTGACGTCACTTGCGAGCTGCATCCATTTTGACTTCTACATGGAAATTTTACAAAATTTAAATTTTTTCATATTAAAGCAAATTTATGAGCTTAAAAATTCCAATGAGGTTGGCCCATCGATATTCTTCTATGAATTCGTGAAAACAAGCAGAGAAAAATTATTTTTTGGCAACGAAAATGAGAAATAAGTGTATTTTCATGTACTAAAGCCATGGCAAGTTGCTCGTGAATGATGCTGCATATGGCGGCAATTTTGAAACGACCGCTCATTACTACTTGATGTTCAAATAGGTATAACTCCCGTGTTTCTTGTCCGATTTTAATCAAAATTTCACCAATTATTCCTCTTGTTCTGCTTATTCAAATAACGAATAGTTTTATTAGGCCCGGAATACCCCTTTAAGGTGAACGCAATTCAGTGTTCGTGAAGGTGAGCACCATTGTATGGTCAACGTGCTACAGGAAATTATACTTGCATCGGGTTTCAAGTTTATTCTCACTCCTTACACAGTTTTTCTTTTTTCTCCACAGAGTTATTTTTATTTTTATTACTACCAAACTCGTAGTTATTTATCATTTATTACTACAACTGGAGTCAGGGTTGTTCCTTTCATTAAGGACTGTACTAGTACAAAATGAGTTATTACTGTATTCTACATTACTGGGACTTTCTCCCTTAAAGGGATCTAGTAAAATTATTGGGATGTGCAAAAACTGGCAAATGGTTGATAAAATGTGTATTTCTGTGATCTGATATGTCCACTGAGTGATGTGTGAAATTCCATAGTAAATGAATGTCATATGACCGAGTAATAAGCAAAAATGCAAAGTGATATTTGCGAACGCATTGCACTTATTTTGTACACATCATCCAGTAGGTAATTCCTAGTAAGTTTTGAGGATTTTGACAATGTTACTATACATCCCTTTAAGAAAGCGTAAACATGAAACAATGCCCGAGGTAGCAGATGTTTGGAGTGAAGGAATCCTTCCAATTTCCAATCATACCTGTTTTTCTTTTCTTTTATTGCACAGAGGCAATTTTCGTGAATCTCGGGCAACGGTGTAATTCCACTTTCCGGGCACGGCTCGTTTTCACAAATAAAAACATATTTGTTTCGTTTGTTTGCCGAAAACAGAAATAGAAGCCAACCTTTCCCATTTCCCTTCCCGTGCCATATATTGACGATGTACCGTACAATCAATTTTACCAGGAAATTTTCATTTGTGAATCTACTTGCAGGTTTCATGCCTGCACATCCCTTATATGAATCTTTACTCTTTTTTAATTTGAAAGTAATAAGGAAGGGATGCATTGTTTAAAATCAATTTTGGTTAAAACATGAAATGACTCTTTGTGCCATAGATAGATTCTCTTTCCCTATCGATCTTTACATTTATTATTCGAAAGCTATGAGAAAAGACTGCATTTTTCAAATTGAGTCATTACATGAAAGAAATCATTCAATGTGCTTAAAAAGTGAATAATAATAATAATAATAAATTGGGCCTTGTGGCTCAATATGTAGAGTACCTGTCTAGCAATCTCGAGGTCTTGGGTTCAATTTAAAAAATTATTTTGCTCATTTGTCATCTATTTAATATATTTTCGGTCAGTTTCCTCTTTATTTGAATACGAATACGATAACGAGATGGTTACACTTCCCTGCAATAATCATCAAACATTTTCTTATGGCAATCCTTGGGTAATGAAGTGGGCCAACATGGCAACGCTGATAAATATTAGTGCTGAAAACATCTATTGTAATAATGCGGTATTGGGAGTACACGGTCTGTCGGTTCACTGGAGCATCATAATAGGATGACAGGATGCACAAGACATTGTCATGGCTGGTTGCACACGTTAACACATTCACTGGAAATTCACTGACTCAACCCTGAACTCCTACTTGTAGCACACAGTGTAGAGGAAATTAACCAGGGGGTGTTTCACAAAGATCCTAAGTTGGACTTGAAAGCCATTAGTTTCTTTGATTTTTTTGTGTAAAAGTCCTTTTTTAAAGGCATAAAATGTTGATTCAAATCATGTCATATTTTCTATTATCAAGGAGATTTTATGTACTTGATGTAACATTTATGAAAAGTAAAGTCTTGTTTTTTTGCTTTGTAATATATTTCATTCCATGGCTACAAATGGCTTTCCAAAATATTTAAGTCCAACTTAGTGCTAAGTTCAACTTAGGATCTTTGTGAAACACCCCCCCCCCCCCCCCCCCCCCCCCCCCCCCGCTCGTAGAACGGACAGAAAGAGCATTGTACAAACATCATTCAAAGCTTTAAACTATTACAATGTACTATGATCATTTTGTAATGTTTTCATACAAACAACAGAAAATAAAAGGAATCTAATGTGATTTAATCTTGATCTTCATATAAGATGATTGACTTGAAGTTTCTTCCAAAGTGACTTCACATTTTTGTTTTCTTTCAATGAAATTAAATATTTGAATGAACTGCAAAGGGACATTCATATAATTGTTTTATTCTATAAGAAACAGGAATTCATACATGCATATACATGGAATAATTTATTAACAAGTTTGCATTATATTCAATGTGACTATACGCAGCATATTCCAATGATAGGACTCTCCATTCACAGAGCAGAACTCTACTCACCAAGGAGAGAGGACGTGAGAGGGGGGGGGGGGGGTGGGATTGTCACCCTGAACACCCACACCCCCCATTCCCCCTGGCGCCACAAGAGCCTGTAATGGGCAATTCTTGCAAGCTGCCTTTACCGCTTTAAGTGAAATTTGAATTGACAGCATCCATTGCAGACGATTTAGTTTTCTACATTGCGCGGTATCGACGATACCCCTAATTCAATTTCGCATGCAACATTACGGTTACGTGTAGGCGTCGCTGGCGGACCCTCGCCGACAGACTTCCAGCGTCGTCGTCGTAAACGTGCCGCGCATGTTTCTCGGCACTCTGCACGCTATTATAAGAGTAATCAAATTTTTACGGCAAGTGGGTGACGGGGGAGAATGGAATCATTGCTAGGGCAGTAACTGGTCGAGGATAAACAAAAAATCAATTTTCCATCTTTCAATGAAAGACAGAGAGAGAGAGAGAGGGAGACTCAAGGAGAGGGTGGAGGCAACAATTGGGAAAGGACATTGGGAGTCACAAAGGGAGAGAAAGAGAGAGTGTTTTTGAGAGAGAGGGGGAGAAAGAAAGCAACAGAATGAGAGAAGGATATATTTATCAAAGGTGTGAAGAGGAAAATGGGAAAATAATAACAGACAGGAAAAAAAGAAGAAATGGAAATAAACAGCTGAGTCATGGATTGACAAGCAGAGATAACATCCTGTAGAAAGTGACATTGATAGCAGTACAAAACTGGGAATATAGCAAATATGAAAAGGTAGTCAAAGGAGAAAAGGGAGATAAGGTATAGACTGAAAGAAAGGGAAAGATAGGTTAAGGTGAATCAAAGGAGAAATGGAGATAACGTATATACTGAGAGAGAGGGAGGGAAAGATATGTTAAGGTCACTCAAAGGAGAAATTGAGATACGGTATATACTGAGAGAGAGGGGAAAAGATAAGTTAAGGTCAATCAAAGGAGAAAAGGGAGATAAGGTTCTTAGAGAGAGGGAGGGAAAGATAAGTTAAGGTCAATCAAAGGAGAAAAGGGAGATAAGGTATATATACTTAGAGAGGGGGAGGGAAAGATAAGTTAAGGTCAATCAAAGTGATGCATATCTTTTTAATGAAAAGCGAGTGGGGTGTCCTTTTCATTTGTCACTGTTTGCTTGACTGGCTCTTTTCTTTGCATGCCATATTTCACAATTGAATTAAAATATGGCTCTGAACATGAACATGTATAAAATGTGTAAATTAGATTATTGTGTGATAACACAATACACAATTTACAGTTTATAATTTTCCTCACATATCCATTCAAAAAACACATTTTAATCTTGAAAGGTAATTTGATTAAAAAAGGCAGCCGTATTACATTAATAATTTATTCCTGAAGTTATTTCAGTAAAAAATATAATAGTTCTAGCAACCATTTGTAATCAAAAGTGTACATCTGTATATTAACTGTTTTGTTATTGTCAATTACTCAATTATAATAATTATTATCATTTATTTTATCAGCTCACTCACTGTGCACTGTTTTGTATTCATTGTTATTTGCAACGTTATTGTTACTATCATCTTCCATACTATTTGCATGATTATAATTACTTTCTGGACCTCAATATGCAATGTGTATCTGTTGTCTGGTATACCTTTATGCTTTGGCCAATTGAATACCAGTATATTTTGGTATAACCTACATTCTTCATAAACCCCAGTCAATGCATTCTCAGGACCATTATAGAGTTGTATCCTTATTCCAGAGTTATTCATTGAGTTAAACACGCAAACCATGTCAGGTTTTGAACCATTGCACTCGGAATCCCTCTAATTTATCTTCAAGTTCGTCTACGTACCTGTATGAATGCAGCAGCTGCATCCTTTAATCTTCATGATACCGGCACGTCACCTCATCTAATCTGTCATTCTATCTTGCCTTTGGGAAATACAAAGGCCCATGCAACATGTATCCGCTTTCCGACTGCCGCTGGGAAATAATGCATCATCAAGCCTACCACTCTTATCATTTTCTGGAAAATGGCATTATGAGGCTAGGGATGCATCCATTATCAGAAAGTCTTTGATTTGAAATAGGCATCATAATCCCATGTAATATACGTGTTCATCTGTCATCCGAGTACGTTTGTGGAAAATACATGTAGGCACTAGAATGAACCTATATATATACATGTATATACTGTATATGCAACAAGTATCTCATACATCTGTCAGCCTTATTATGTTGAACGTAAATTTAAGTTGGACTAAAACTATGGCAAGCTGTTCGCTGCTTTGTACAATTTATTAAATAATTTATCAAATAATAATCAAAGACAACATAAACGTGGATTAAAAAATCATCAATATTTCTATTATTAAAGAATTTATATGTTCTTGATGTAAAAAATGTGTGAAAGTTATATTTAAATATTTTCACTTTTGCTTATAAATGAATATATGTTTTATTCCAAGGATACAAATGGCCTACCATATTTTAAAGTCCAACTTAGAATCTCGGTGAAATACCCACCAGGGCCCTGTTTCATAAAAACTTGTCCAGTTGTCGTAAGTGTCCAATTAGTGTAACTACCATGGCAACAGCTAAAATGATCCATGCTGATTGGCTGTTACCATAGAAGTTACAATAATTGGACAATTACAACAATTGATAAATGTTGATGAAACAGGGCCCAGCTAAGTAGCATAAACTTTAACCTATTCAGGACTGATGGATTTTGCTATATAGTATGCATTCTCGGAGGACCCTAGCCAGAGTATATTCGGGACCAGTCATAAACAACTTTTAAATGCATGGTGTGTGAGATCTATTATCTCCAGGGATATATATAAGACAAAGGGTATCTTGTTGTTGTTGTTTTTAAATGTAATGGCAATCAGTCTAGAAAGACTATTGTTGCCAATTGCTTTACTACTTTTTACAAAATGATAAATTATCCCGAAACCACATGCATTATATATGCATGTAGTTACCTGAATGCCTGTGGGGGAAATGAGCTCATGAAACTTGCATCCTTTATATCACCATACCTAATGCAATTTAATGCAGCCAAGGTTCTGCTGGTATTTGAATCTCATCGCTTTTGCAAAAGCCGATGATGACTGTTCAATCACTTTAGTTGATCGCAGGATGTTAGAAAGAAAGAGGGAAGATCTTTCAGTATGCATGTGATGATGCTCAAGAAGCAAAATAAAATTTGAGCAGATTTACACATGATTTTTTAATTACTCTTGATGGAAACTTAACACCCAAATTAAATTGGTATATGGGAATTTTTGTAGAAATTAGACTTTAGGGTTAATAGAGCCCTATACCCAGGCATGAGTATATTTAGGATCAATCAGAAATACAAACTACAAATGTATGAAGTTTACAATTTAAATTCTATTATTATAGAAAGGGTTGGATTTAGTGTTTTAGTCACATCAGCTCCAAAATTTGACAAACTTGTGTATGCATTTTTAATCTGTTTGAAGTAATGTATGTAGTACAGCATTGAATTTAATGTTTTAGTCACATCAGCCCCCAAAAGTGTCAAGTTAGAGCATTTTCAAAATCTTATACATTCATTAATGACGTTTGAGGTTTCATTTGAAAGTCTGTGGTTTCAGGGTCCTGCAAGGGGAAATCCTGAATGAAACATATAAGTACGTGGCATACAATATGCATGTATTCCTCCGATAACCGCACAGATTATAACATACAGGGAAAAATACCACTGTAAGTAAAATGGTAAGGTTTTGTGTCTAACTGTTGATATTATTTCAAAGGCATTTTTGACAGCATTTTGTTTATTGAAGCCAAATTCATAATTACATTTGTTTTAAATACCACTGTAAAAGGGTAAAAAATTGTGTTTGACTTTGTTTATGACGATGTTTATGGCATTTTGACAGGATTTCATAGCCAAATTCATAAATGACGATAAGCCTATGATTGCAGATCTGTAGTCATATTCATATTGCAATGAAATTTCCCTGCTAATCATAATACATATATATATAAAACATATGGCATACTCCATTCAATCACTTCCATGGTTATATGATACAAGTTCAGTATGTAAGTAGTATTGCTGACATAATTTTGTTTACTTTTTGCCAAATTCACATTCATGACTTGGCCTGTATTTGCAAGTTTGCGGACATATTCATAATGCAATGAAAATTCCCTGCTAAACATATTACACTTAACCCGTTGACTACGGGAACCGAGTGTGTTGTGTACAAAGTCTATGGGGATTTCAGAATCTCGTAGTGAACGGGTTAAAACATACTAAAGTCATACTCTGTACATTTACACCCCAGTGGTTACATGAAAACAACATACATTTTTAAGTGTGTTAGTGGTATTGCAGACATCATATTGTTGACTTTAAGCCAAATTCATCAATTTACATTCATGACTGAGCCTTATGTGCAAGTCTGTGGTCATATGCATATCACCATAAGAACGTCCCTGTTAATGTACATAAGATTTCAAACAAAAATTACATATTTTTGCAAATAATGTGTGTTAGTAGCACTGCTCAGGTAACCTTTTCTACAATTGAAAAACCAGCTTTGCAAATAGCCAGATATGGTTTTAGTTCCATTCACGACACCTGTTGTAATACAATGTATATGCTACTCAGTCTCTGACTTCACCCTATTCAATACACCCCTTAAACCATACCCTGCTAAATGTTGCAATCCCCAACGAGCTAATACAAGACCCACAAGATCCTGGTGGGATCTATAGGCGATGGGCTAATATTTAATTTTAAAAACTAACATTGAAATTTCAAAACTTACATGGAAATAAAAGAAAGGATGAAGGTCGTTGAAAATATAACTTTTTAATCACAGTTAATGATTAAAAATTCATAAGCACAGCAAAATAACAAAACCTTTCTGACCAAAACTATGGGCTCTAAACAATGGCCATAAAATAAGGCTTCCTTTAAACAAACACAAAATACAAAGCCAAGATGTAGCCATACTGGCCAGAAGATAAATTGCACAAATATAACAAAATCCTCATTAGCTTATAAATAATTATAACATTTACTATAATTGAACAAATGTGATTCTATGATTGAGTAGATTTATTTCAACTTTTAAAGGAGTAATATATATTCAGCCACGATGCATACTTTTAAAATCAGTACTTTTCATGCTTCGCATTAATGCTTTTTAGATACATAATTAAGTTCACTCAATACATTTAGCTTGTTTTGTTAGTTCATTTTGTGATTGTATTACCATGCCTTTTATGTTGTTACTCAATAATTCAGGAATCATGTAATTCATCAGATTTGGACCTTTTTTGCAAATTTGTATTTCCTCTTTGCTTTTCTTTGCGCAGCTGTCGTCAAGGCTACAATTATGTATCACTTTCATGAATATGCTAGATTTTTATTAAGTGCGATGCAAATTTGTGATTCGTAAAAGGAATTGAAAAGGAGGGAGTGTCCATACAGGAGAGGAAATGAGTCCATAAATTACCTATGGCGACCTTTTTTCCCATGATGGCCAGCAACCTTTTTTGTGTGTGTGTGCCATAGCCCAATATGTGACAAGAATGTATACCCATTAGAAATTAGAAACACGAGACTCTGCCTTTTTTTATCAAGATTAAAATCACTCTTACCACGCATCTTTTACACTTTAACCCTTTTGAATGCTCAAGCTATCCAAATGAATGCTTCCTATTTAAAGTGGAACATATGTTACTTTGTTAAGCAGTTCAGATGTTTTGATTTTGGTATAACACGCATTCTCCATAGACCCCTGCCCAAGAATTTTTCAAGACAAGTGGTTAACGAGCTACAATATATGATTATTACTCAATAGCCTAGCTATAACCTGGTACTAGTAGTTGTCAAGTGGCCCGGCAAACTAAATATATTTCCTTATTATTACTTTTAAATATTATTTGGGGGTCAATATTTTAACCCTGAATTGTGTATTAAATATAACTATGATAACAGAAAACGACATGTTTTCACCTGTTTAAGAACCTTCCGTGACCTTTTTATGCCCTGCCCCTGAAAATTGCAATGTCAGAGGCATGGCCAAATTACGTAATTACAGGCATAGGTTACAGACAGAAGCAAACTTCTGCCTGCAAAGACATCACGCATCTTTTGTGTAATGCGGAGAGCGGAGGGTTTTGCCATTGGTGATTTTGGAAATGCACTTTTACAAAGAAAAACACTCAATTTTTTTTATTATCCATACAAAATTAAAAAGAGTAACAAAAAAAAGGGGGATTTCTCCGGGATAAATCACCTTTTCTTTGCTATTCTTTCATTTATGTTAATATATTTCTTGTCAGTTTCTTTATATGTTTGATTTAAACATTTTAAAAAGTAAAATTTTGATGTCGGGACCACATTAAAATTCAAGAACATGATTTTGTTAAAAAATAAGGAAATCTACTGAAGATGTGAACTTTGTAAATTATGGCAATTTGGTTTTTTTCATTAGGATTCATGAAGTTAAATACAAGGATGGGAAACCAATAACATTTTCTCAAACACTTAGGCTTGATATAATGCTACTCATGTTTACCAATGTTATATGTTGATAGGTTGAAAGTATTTACCTCTACATTCAATGTGCTAAATTATTAAGCGACATACTTTAGTCTGCAGTGGCAATACCTCATCACCATATTCATCATCAGAATGTCATCAATGTCTTGTTTTTGCTTCCGTTCGACTCCTTTTGAAAGACGCACATTTCTTGATTTGTTTTTACACACAACTTATCTTGGAAATGTGCTGTTTTTTAACGGAATGAAGGTCAAATGGATGTCAAATACTGAACAGATTGTTGACAGACGCTTGGGGAAAGAGGGCAGCGTGTAGGGTTTAGTTCTCATAGTGTCAAAACTGGTGGGGGACAGACTGTTGACAAAAGCTTGTGGTATGGGGGGCAGAGGGGTGTCAGAAAGAGGTTGGAGTGTTGACAAGCAAAAGGTTGGCAGACAGGTTGAAGGACAGTTAAAGGCATATATACGTGGGTTATAAAGGGTAGTCAGCAAATTCCAACTCGACTCCACCGTAATCTCTCGAGGTAAACTCACGATATGTGTTGGATCGATCGAAGAGCGGTGCTTCGAAATATCTGAACACGGGCCTTCTTATGAAATTGCATGCAGCAAGAATTTCTCACGCTGTCACCTAAGACATCAAACAGCGGCGCTTTGAAGTATTTGCGGTTAAGCGTGTTACGTGATATTTTCGCTCGTAAACATCTCTGATGGATCTCCATTCGACTAGTACAAACATTCCGAGCGCGACTATTTGTTATGCATTTTTTACTCTGGTATTCGGAAGTGGGGACAGTTTGCGATCGCTACTTATAACTGAGCCAATGGGGATTACGTACCGTTCGTAAAAGTGCGCAAGATGGATCCACGCGTCTAATAACCCACGCATATATGCCTTTAATACAGGACCCACCAGGTTCACATACCCTATAGGTCTAATAATGAGGCTCAGTCAGTGATTGACTAGATGGCTGAGGTTGGGGTAATCCCTAATGTACTTAACCTGTTCCCTTTTAGCTTTTGAAATCCCCATAGAGTTAATACAGGACCCATCAGGTTTCCATAGGTAATGGGTGAATGATGCTCAGGTAGCAAGTGACAAGAAGCTGGGGCATTCACTGGGTGCACTTCATCGATCCCCTACAAGATTTGGCAATCCCCATAGACAGGGCTCAACACTAGCACTTGCCCTATTGCCCAGGGTAAGTCAAATGTCATAAATGGTCTTGTTTGGGCAACTACCAATACCGTGAAATGTCAAGAGAAACTGTTATTCACAAGGTGTAACTCTCATCTCGAAGTAAGCGGGCAAGTAAAATTTGAACATTTATGAATTTACTTGCCCAAACGGGCAAGTAGAGAAAAGGTTAGTGTGGAGGCTTGCCATAGAGGTAATACAGGGACCACTAGGTTCCTGTAGCCTATTAGTTTAGTAATGATGCTTGTAAGTCTATGCTCTGAGGCACTGAGTGACTAGAAGCATTTTAATAACCTTTCTCCTTATCAATGTTGAAATCTCCATGTAGTTAATACAGGACACACCAGGTTCATGTAGGTAAAAGGTTAACCTGTTCCCTGGTTTGTTTGTTTTTTACCTCTGATAATGGTTTTAATTTGGTATAACATGCATTCCCAAAAGATGGGGCCCTGGACCTGTTAGAAATCTGATACAGCTTACAAATATTTGAAAGAGAATCTCCTCAAACAGGAAAAAACAAGGCCTATTAATGCTCACTGTTTAAATTAATTCAGTAAATACTGGAATCAATCATTTTTGGTACAAACATTGTGTAATGTACAATGCAAATACAAGGATGACAACTTGGTAACTAGTTTAAACACAAATGTACATTGTTTGTGCATATCGGGTGAGAGTGAGAAGGACACTAAGGCGATTTTGGGCTAAATAGAGTTATGCATAGTTGCAGACCATCTGGTAGGTCGCAACCTACTCTTTGTGATGCACAATTTTCAGATAATAATTTGGCTATCTTTGAAAACACTCCACAAATAATATGAGAGAGCTACATTAGTGTCTACATGGCTTTCAAACTTTAAACATGATTACCTCTAAAGTTCAAAAACTGACTTGGCGCCTTTCTCTTTCTCAATGGACGATATATGTAGACGTAGATGTAGGTTCCAGGTCACTTAGGGAAGCCCTTTTGTTTAGTCTGTCAACATGGGGCTTAACTGCACATCCATCACTCTAGCATTGATCGATGCTTCCTTTCACTTCTTCTGGCGTGCATAAGGGATTTTACAATCCTATGACATACATTTATCTTATTGTACTTCTAGCTTCACCCTTGAATATTGTTCTGTAACGTTGCAGCTCTCAATGTTTATGTACATTCAATGTTTCTTTTCATTATGACTCTACTAGCATATATTGCAACATTAAATGCAGTATATTACCTATTTTAATCATTATTTGTATTATTGTTATCATTATCATTATTATCATTATGACTAGTATTATTATAATCATTATTATTTTAACTATCATCATTTGTATCATTAATACTATTAGTCGTAGTAGTATTATTATTATTATGATCATTATCATCATTGTTATTACTTTCATCATTATCATTATTATTTTCATATACAAGCTGCACTTTAGGTTTAACAGCACCATTTACCCATTCATTCCATTTATTTGCTGATTTTTTTTTTCATAGAATTTATATAAAATAAACACATTTTTGTAAGCAATCTCCTAAAAAACAAGTGAAATCAATAATGCAGTACTGCATTACCATGTGAGTAATGAGAGGATCAGCTTATGTGACATGCCTTGTCAAACTGTCTTTAAAATGTATTCCTTAATTAAAATGATTTTGAAATAGGCTTTGTAGTCTTGCATAAATGTCAATAAATATGAAATGTCATTATTTTCTTCTTATCCAAAGATAAAAGTAGGTATTAATGTGTTTCAAACACTGCATATATATGCATATATACTGATAAAATGATCTACAAAAATTGACAATTCATAGAACTATGGCTAAAATTGCACAGCTTCGAATTCTACATAATACAATACGAGTCAAACTTTGTCATATTAGCGTTTCCGGGAAAATTATCTGGGTGATGCCTTCTTTGTATGCAGCAATAGCAGCTCTACAGAAAGCTCTGAATTCAACGTTTAACCCATCAATTCCTTGTTTTGTAACATTCCCATATATAGCAACTATCTGCATGCCACAATAAGTTCCCGTACTTAAGAGGGTTAAGATAAGCCTCCCTAATTCTGACATCTATATTCAAACCATTTCTCTGAAGAAAATTTTACATTAAAAAAAAAAGGCAGATATCGTGCAAGTCAGCACCGGGTCAATTTGTCAATAAAATCAACAGTGGCCATATAGCTGCTCTGTCTTGGCATAAATCGCCTTCCTCGCATTTCGCCAGCATGAATAAAGCGCCTATCAATCAATATTTCTTCCGTCTTTTCTTACATCGACCGGCTTTGAGCTGCGAGCTATACATCCAGAGTATGCTAGGCGCTTGATCTCCCCCTTTTTTTGCTTTATTTTTTTGCGGACAAAGTAAAAAATATAAAAAATCATCTTTGGTCCTTTTTTTTTGCCTGCAGACTGTTGACATTTAACCCATTGAAGACTAGTAGATTGTGGTATAATGTGTGTTCTCTGGAGACACAAGCCTTTATATTGTATGTTCAGGTACAAGGTATGTTCAGGTACAAGGTATGTTCAGGTACAAGGTATGTTCAGGTACAAGGTATGTTCAGGTACAAGGTATGTTCAGGTACAAGGTATGTTCAGGTACAAGGTATGATCAGGTACAAGGTATGTTCAGGTACAAGGTATGTTCAGGTACAAGGTATGTTCAGGTACAAGGTATGTTCAGGTACAAGGTATGTTCAGGTACAAGGTATGTTCAGGTACAAGGTATGTTCAGGTACAAGGTATGTTCAGGTACAAGGTATGTTCAGGTACAAGGTATGTTCAGGTACAAGGTATGTTCAGGTACAAGGTATGTTCAGGTACAAGGTATGTTCAGGGCAAGTCCTGAATGGTTTAACCCGTTCAGGACTGGGTCCCTAAAACACTCTGGCTTGGGTCAATGGAGAATACATGTTACAGCAAAACCAATCAGTCCTAGGTGGGTTAAGACTTTACATCACTATTACATTTCTTCTGACCTTTCAAAGATGCTTCACATATTATATATTAGAACATTATGTTCAGTATTTTGTGAAGAAATAGGTTACCTATAATGAAGATGCGTGACATTCATGAGTGTGCATTCAAACAATTAAATGGTTTTAAATACATCAAGTGGTTGTGACTTGTGATACGTGAACAAGTTAGTGTCAAATTTTACCCTTTCTTTTTTTTCTTCTATAAATGTATCTACTTGATAAATCATATCATTACATGTTCATATTTTATTCATTTCAATATATAAGAATATAACAAAATGTATGAAATAATACAGTTATACTGATCCATGGAGAAAATTAAACAAGATTCATTACACAGTGCTCAAAATTAGCATAGGCCCGCTGCCCCCGGGCCACTAAAAATTAGCTTTGGGCCACCAAATTTAATTGATCCTAAATTCTACTGGCCCATTTGGGCAAGCAAATGTAACACAATTTGTTATGTTTTTCTTTGTTTGGGGCCATCAGATTTACCAGAAGTTGAAAAATCTTGTTTTTACTTGCCCGACTGGGCAACAAGGCAAAAAAGTTAATATCTTGCATGATTACATATAGCAAATTTTGTGAATGTTAGTATAAAACCCAGGTTGATCAAACTGAGACTGGAAAGCCAAGACTAACCAGCAGACTATTACCATACTCCTTAATGAAAATCACTCTTACATGTTTATCCCATCAAATGCCCATCAAAAAACATTCCCGAAAGAAAAGGGGCAGTATTATCAGGCCTAATGATCCAAAACATGACTTTCTTTTTTTTCCATTATCTTCGAGCGAAGGCCAGGATGATGATTAGGAAGTACTTCGGGCTAATTTGATGATGTATGATGCAACATTATTTTCTTTGGAACTTCATTTTTGTTTTATGATCTGCAAAATGTACAATAATTTAGTAATAATATTCCCTGGATGAAAGGCAAGTCGGCTCATTGTCGGGGTATGAATAAAAGACCGATTCATCATCATCATCATTAATATCATTACACAGGCCTCCCTAATGGGGGAGGTGTTGCTGCCCGCATCATTGATAATTAGTGGGGCTACCAGATTTGACAGTGCACAAACACATGCAATTTAAGTGCACATAAGTACAGTTAACATAAATTACAAATGGGTGTAACAGTGAGATGTGATGCCAAAAAAAAGGACATTAGTTTGAAATTGTCCCCCCTAAAAGGCTACAGTACAGTAAACATTTTCTTTTTCATGCAGTGTGTGTATGATCTATAGTAGATTGCAATATAGTCAATGCAGAAGCTAGGATTTTTCTAGTCGGGGGTGGGGGGGGGGGGGTGCACTGCATTTTCGTGCAGGGGCACATTTTTTGACATGACAAGAAAACAAAAAGGGTCTTCACCATGCAAATGTCCAAAAAACATGATAGTTACCTTTAAAATGGCATGCTTTGACCATTTCCTGGACGTTTCCTTTTTTATGCAAGCATGATTTTTTTTTTTTTTTTTTTTTTGGGGGGGGGGCCAAATTGGAATATTTGTTTAATGAATATGAAAGGTGAACATGCCCTCACCCCTAAAGTTCTCCTCGCAGCTCCCCCCACCCTCCCCTGATTATAGTGGAGCACAGACAGCATCCCTAAAGCCAGTCTCCCACAAGTAGACTCTTCCTGTTTCACTGCACGAAAAACAATTATGCAACTTTCTGTCCCAACAATTTCAAGGGCCAACACTGCAGTTTCACAGTTTTTGGACATTTTCAAAATGTTGAAAGTGCACAAGACCGGTTAACCCCTTGCCTACGGGAACCGAGTTGGCTATGTACAAATTCTATGGGGATTTCAGAATCTCGAAGGGAACAGGTTAATACAGCAAGCCCATGCAAGCTTTCAGTCTCATAATGGGAGACTGCCTTAACACCTTGACGACGGGAACCGGGTGGGTCGTGTACAAAGTCTATGGGGATTACAGAAACTCAAAGGGAACGGGTTAAGACAACACTACCAAACATCCATGGACCTTGGATATCTTATTAAGCATTCATTACCCATCAAAGCATCATTCTTTTAATCAATTGTATCAATCAAATAATGTAGAGTATTACAATTCATGGAAACAAAAGGATAACCAATGACAAACATCATCACGAAAGTAGTCATAATTTGCTACAGAACAATTGAAATTATTTTCAAGGATATGATACATCTTCCATCTGCAAATTAGATGGTAGTAGAGAGAGCTGCTTGTACTGTACATGCACAGCATACTGCCAACATAATATCCTTTGATCTCTAATGGGAGACTCCATTACCTCTGATCAAATTAAGGCTACCCATCCAGCTAAACAATTAGCAAAATAATAACTCCATACAGAAGGGTAATGATAAAGAAAAGTGCATGAATATTTTGTTTAGTCATGTCATGATGCATGTCTATACAGTGGGGAAGTTATGAGCTTATTGGCTAGAACAGCTGCATCATACAAACAGAAAATTGTATTCGTATGTCACATTGTTAACATGAAATAAGGATATATTGCGAGTTAAGTGGCTAAAACCACCTGTTTTACCAAGTGAAAGGGGCGTTTCTTTTTCAACAATTCCAATATAAAATTTGGGGGTTAGTTTTTTTTTATTTTTATTATGGCTTTATTTAGGGTTTTTAGATAAGATTAGATTTACTTGAGCAAAGAATGTTATTTTGTAAATGAATAATCACATTGATCAAAAGCGATTTTGTTCTTTTGTATTCATGTCACAGTGCTAACATGAAATGGAAAACATTTCGCTTTATTGCCTCTACCCAGCTGCTTAACCAAGATCATGCCATTACAAATTGTCATGAGTGAAATTAAATTAATACAAAGGACATTTATGGAAAATAATTATTTTCCAACCAAGTATCAGAACAGGTTTCTTTTATTTATTTATTCTTTTTTGTTTAAGATTAGATTTCCTTGAACAACAGATTTTATTTGGTTAATAAATAATCATTTCCGAGATGGCCATGAAAAAGTATGTTTACTTTGGAAGTCATGTTTACATGAATGGAGAACATAGTTGTTTATTGGCTAAAACCAGCTGCACTACCGAAAGAAATGAGATTTCTTTCATAATAATGTCACAATGCTACTATTGAATAGAATGATTCTTGAACAAGAAAGATGGCAGGATAATGATGGTTTGCAATGCTAGAAATTAACTTTTTTGCATTGTGCAAGTAAATACAAGATTTGTAAAATTCTAGTGGCCCAAACTCTGAATCTGATAGCTCCAAACAAAGAAAAACATTGACAATTCTGTTAAATTTGGTGTCCATTTGGGCCAGTGGAATTAAACATCAATGAAATTTGGTGGCATGAAGCTAATTTTTAGTAGCCCTGGGCCAAGGGGTCTGTGCTTATTTTGAGCATTACCATTTTGAACACTACATACTAGGTTGGCAATAAATTAAGTTAAAATACTGTACAACACATGTAGAGGGATGTGAAATAGCCACTGGGTAACATATAGCGCATGGTACAACATTCTTACAGTTTTAAGGTGTTTTGACAAATTGAGAGAAGACATCAGATCAGACATTAAATGGGGTGAAACAAGGGCTCCAGTGAATACAATCTCACTCGCAGTGCACGACAGCATGAGAAAGACATCAACATTTATGTCCCCAGTTAACAATAAAGTCAAATGAATTCAAGATCTACCAAAAAAGGGGGTTTATAAAAAGAGAAAAGCTTCACAACACATCACAGACGAGGGCATAAGAAAGACATCAAAATGTATACATGTCCGCAGTAAACGATAAAATCAAATGTATTTAAGATCGACCAAGAAAAGTGGCTTATAACATCAAATGAATTCAAGATCTACCAAAAAAGGGGGTTTATAAAAAGATAAGAAAGACATCAAAATGTATGTCCGCAGTAAATAATAAAGTCAAATGTATTCAAGATCAACCAAAACAAGAGTTTCTGATAGAACAAAAGCTATTAGAGACAGGGGGAGAGAAATGATCAAAACTTGTGTGGCAACGTATTAAGGGAACATATCTGAGCACGTAAGGAAAAGGAAAAAGATGACCACAGGAATAAGACTCCAAATTTATGTCTGGTGAAAACAATTAAGTCAAATGTTATCAAGATCAACCAAGAAAACGAGTTTATAATAAGAGAAAAGCTTCACAACAAAAGCCATTTGAGACAGACGGAGAAAAATGAGACATAACAAACTTTTCATGGCAATGTATTTGGGCAATGTATTTGAGCAAGTAAGGAAAAAGAAAATTGTTGACCATAGGGTAATAGAAGGACACTTGAGGAATAAGACTCAAAATGTATGTCCGGTGAAAACAAATAAGTCATTTCCAGATCAACCAAGAGGAAATTAAATCTTTTCAAGATCAACCAAGAAAAAGGGTTTAAGATTAGAGAAAAACTTCACATCAAAAATTATTTGTGACAGACGGAGAGAAATGAGACACAAGGAAAAGATAAATCGATGACCACGGAGTAAGAGAAGGACACTTGAGGAATAAGACTTGACCCGACAAAGCCACTCACGTTTAGTGGATGGATGGATGCCTTCTAGGCTTCAGGCTATCGGGCCGATCATTTGACTTCAAATTTTATATACGAGGCTACAAGCGATACTACACTTATTTTGTCAACAGGAAGTCATCATTCAAGAGGGAAGCTATTTGTGACCAATAGCAGTTTAACCCATTCAAGACGAGACAGAGAAGGGCACTAAGTCACCTTTTTATTCTTCATACTTCCGAGTTATGTTTTTAAAAAGTTTAGGAGCCCTTAAGAAACGTATTTAGCACTCCTTTATTTATGATGAATATTCCCAAAATTTCAATTATCAGACAATTCGGCATCGCATAAAAGAAGGCTCCAACTAACATCAAATTAGCTGAAGATCAACCTAATGCCCTTCTTACTCCACTTGACTATTTGATGTTGATTTAAAACACACCACAACCGACCAGTTCTAAAGACCAAACAGGTTAGTTGATTGCATGAAATATAAAACATCAGGTATGGAAATTAAAGAGCAATTCTATACTTTTTGGTGCACAATTATCCTATATTTATAAGTGAAGTGGACGGATACATTCTCAACTTTGGGATACTGTGCAAAAACTTTCCCTTTAAATTCCACATGTTCCAAATACACACGGCACAAACGATATTACATTATTTCATCAACAGGAAGCCATCAGTCAAGAGGAAAGTATTTACATTAAACATTCAACAAGTTCATGTCCTTGATACAATTAATCATGATATTTGTTTGTATCACTTGAAGGTAAATTCAAAACAGGCAAATTATACTTTTCATAATTCTAAGGAGAGAACTGAGATGATTCATCAGTGTAAATATGAAGAAATTTTGTATTTTGTTAATGTTAAAAATATATATAAAAGAATAAATGAAATAAATTTTGTTTTCTAAAATTTTGCTGATGGTTTTCTGACCCATGTAATTCGTGGGGGGGAAACGACTTGGTTGCTGATCTTGCAGTGTGGTTTTAAGCATGACATCATATCCCCTTCAATTATACATGTATTTCGACATGGGTACTTAAAAAACTTCACCATATATTAATATTCTATATTAAACCAAGATATACAATAATATAGGTATACAATGTGAAACTTCTTGAAAAATGTGTACAATACACCTTTCCTTTAACCACATCAATACAAATTTTCACACACAAAAATCAACTTAAAAGCAGCATTGGTTTCATTGGATTATTTTGGAGGATACGATTCATCATCAATACTGATGTGGTTGTAATTCAAACATAAGTCTGAAATTCAACTTGAAATAGGGATTCATTAACCTGTTCCATCATATGCAGTGTTACTCTGAAATAGTTAAAACACTGTGCACAATGTTCCCAGGACTGATGGGTTAACATGATAATCATTAGGCTCTTGAAAATCATCTGAAACTTTCTCAGTTAAAAGATCCAAAGGAAACGAAGCAGTAAGAAGAAGTAAAAAAACAAAGAATACAATGATACAATAATGATCCAGGACATTATATTACTGGTGACTGACTACACTATGATTCAGATTCCAAGCGATCCTTTGTTCTATTGCCTATGAAGCAAAACTAGTAGGGATTGATGGATAATGAAAATAAACATGTCTACCATCAATGGGCTAGTGAAATGTCACAGGTGTGAAACAGTTTTTAGCCCGGACTAAAGTTGAGCCACTGATGAGAATTCGGGCCAATAAGTCACAGGGCAAATTGCATGTACACACTAAACCCTACACGTACCAGGATCTAGAGTATGGATTGCAATATAAAGCTCAAGTAGACTTTTGCTGTTTCAAGGTATGAAACACAATGCAACTTCCGATCTCTAGCATTGCAACAAAAACATAAAATGCATCGTGGGAGAAGTTTCAGTCCCAAGAACTAAAACTGTTTAAAAGGCTGAGATAGTTTCACATTTTTTGTACATGTTCGCATTTTTTCGACACGTACACAAGACTAGTTGTAGTAATTGCATTCTATCTCAGTAGCGCCTTGTCACAAGCTTTCATTTTTGTCGTGGAAGACCGGAGACTGCCTTTAGAAAGCAAATGAGAGAGTTACCAGGACATGAGGACCGGAGACTGCCTTTAGAAAGCAAATGAGAGAGTTACCAGGACATGGAAGACCGGAGACTGCCTTTAGAAAGCAAATGAGAGTTACCAGGACATGGAAGACCGGAAACTGCCTTTAGAAAGCAAATGAGAGAGTTACCAGGACATGGAAGACCGGAGACTGCCTTTAGAAAGCAAATGAGAGAGTTACCAGGACATGGAAGACCGGAGACTGCCTTTAGAAAGCAAATGAGAGAGTTACCAGGACATGGAAGACCGGAGACTGCCTTTAGAAAGCAAATGAGAGAGTTACCAGGACATGGAAGACCGGAGACTGCCTTTAGAAAGCAAATGAGAGAGTTACCAGGACATGGAAGACCGGAGACTGCCTTTAGAAAGCAAATGAGAGAGTTACCAGGACATGGAAGACCGGAGACTGCCTTTAGATTTAGCAAATGAGAGAGTTACCAGGACATGGAAGACCGGAGACTGCCTTTAGAAAGCAAATGAGAGAGTTACCAGGACATGGAAGACCGGAGACTGCCTTTAGATTTAGCAAATGAGAGAGTTACCAGGACATGGAAGACCGGAGACTGCCTTTAGAAAGCAAATGAGAGAGTTACCAGGACATGGAAGACCAGAGACTGCCTTTAGAAAGCAAATGAGAGAGTTACCAGGATATTGAGCGCAACAGTGAAAACTGCTCCCCTGCAAATGTACTGTACACACGACATATATATGTACAATGTACAGTGTATGTAGGTGATATGTCATAAAATCAGGTCACTGTTCAATTCTACCCTGCTGTTTCATCACTGTTCGTGAACTCAAAATTAAATTGGGTATTTCATACGAAAAATGCATCTGAAATGTTGCTAGTTAATGATAACTGGTCCTTTGCAAAAATACACACGACATATAATGTATTCTATGTACAATGTACGTAGGTGTAATACAAATTATGCGTGTCGTGTCATAAAATCAGGTCACTGTTCGATGCCACCCTGCTGTTTTTATCAGTATTTGCAATCTCAATACAAATTACATTGGGTATTTCTGCTATTTCATGAATATAAAAATGTATCTGAAATGTTGCTAATAATAAATGGCCCCCTGCAACCACACACACACGACATAGGTGTAACACAAATGCGTGCCATGTAATTAAATCAGGTCAATCTTCGATTCCACACTGCTGTTTTTATCAGTATTCGCAAATTAAATTGGGTATTTCATGAATATAAAATGTGTCTGTAATGTTGCTAATTTGAATTGCGCTAATTGAATATTACTGATTTGAATAGAAAAAAAATAGATTGGTTTTACCTGGACCAAAAATCCCCGGGTTTCCTTTTTGATGTTGCTTATAAATATAAGTGGACCTTGAAAACACCAACATCACACGTGTGTGTAACTCAAATTATGTGTGTTGTGTCATAAAATCAGGTCATGGTTCATCGTCAATTCTACCCTGCTGATTTATCTATTCATGATCTTGGTACATATCAAATTAGGTATGAAAGTAATCATTTATCTTCAATATTGCTGATTTGAATAGATAAAAAAACACTTTAGATTCCTTGTTGACCATACATTGCGAGACAAACGAATATCATTAGCGATATTACTAACGATACAAAAAACACTTTGTTTATAATTCCTAGAGTGCCAATGTTGTATGTTTGCACCACAAGATACACACAAATGCCATATAGAGTTGTACAATCCCTGGCACTCAATGTGTTTAATACAAAAATACATACAGCAAATCTGTATTTTTAATCTTTTATTTTGCAAATGAAACATGCTCTCCTGCCAACACACACCACATAAGGCAAATGAAGCACCGTGTTACAAAACTAGGTCACGTTTCAATCCTGCCCAGCTGATTTATATCTCTATTTCTGATCTCAGTTGATCAATAAAATCAAAGTATCAGCTTAGTTTGCCTTTTGCATATTTGGATGGAGAAAACCAGACGAAAAATTAATTAACTATATTTACATCAAGATTTAAAAAACAAAGATTTATATAACTATGTATTATCCCAGTGGGTTGTTGTAATCAAAGCATCAACTTCATTTGACTTGAATGTTGTGTATTTGGATGGAGAGGACTACTGTCAGAATTTAGATAACAATTGGTTATAATCTCTATTTATATCTAAGTAGATCAATCAAACCAAAGTATCAACTAAAGTTTGCCTTGAATATTGTGTATTTGTAAATTAATTATTTCAGGATATCTGTATAATTATGCCAATGGCACTCATCTTACCCCTGCAAACGCACGTAGCACCATGTGTAGTTTTTGTGTGTCGTGTCATAGAATCGTGTCATCTTTCAATTAAGCACTGGCCTAATTACCTTATCTCTATTTCTGATCTAGCAGTAGATGTGAAGGGTACACACGCGCTATAAATCTCTGGATTTTGATTATGACTTTTCAAAGTCAACCCTACCGCCGTAGAATCAGGTCAATTTTGAATCCACATCTACGAATCGCTATTTCTATTTCTGATCTCAAAAGATGTATCTGCAGTGTGTTAAACCAACTTTTTTAAAGGAATTTGTAATTTTGTCCTAATTAATATGGTGTCTTGCTGTTTTCCTTTTAATAATAGATGGATGAAACAGATTGTATTTCCCTTTTCAAATTTCTTCATTTTCAATTGAAATATTAACGATTTATGATTGAAATGAGCGAATCCTTTGAATACAACTGTGTACATCTGAATAGATTCTTCATTTCTTCAGAGATATATATCTTATATTATAGAAATGTATTTATTTAATTCAAAGTTAAACTTGTTGTTTGCTTTATGGTTTAAATAAACTAAATTTAAATGAATAAAGTCTATAATTAACCCCTTGACTACTGGAACCGGGTGGGTTGTGTACAAAGTCTATGGGGATTTCAGAACTTCAAAGGCAACGGGTTAATTACCAGGTTGTAAAGAAAACCTTACATCTTTCCCTATGTTCCCCATTTTCCCTTACGAAATAAGATAACTATTTAAGCAAATATTAAAACAAATACTGATGTGGTATCACACGTAGCAGAACCGCAATAACATATGTTCCATGAAAACTTTGAAATATCAAAAAATGCCCATTCTCAGACATGATTTGGATGTGAAATAGCATGTATTCTATTTCCTGCCATTCAGATATGAAATATTTCTTTATGAATCAGACAATAACATTTCATAATAACAATGAAACCAGATCCTGTAGTTGAAAGAAGAAAAAAAAACCTCAACAGGAATTTAATATATACTGTATATGCTGCGCAGGGGGACTTCATTTAATACCGGCTTATCCAAGTTCATTGCCTCCTATTTCAAAATGAGATTATTCTATTTCATACACAGCGGGATAATACTCAGAAGCCGCAGCCGACCTGGGCAATTACATGTCCGCATCAGTTTATGTTCGCTTGGTCTATACCCAGTTGGTCAACTCATTTGGTCTACTACATGTAGGTGATGCCTGAAAATATTATTTCCCGAACTCCAAACTTGATTTGAATTAATCCTAAATGTTACCCTTACCCTAACCCTAACCCAAATCCAAACCCCTAATCCTAATCCCTAACCCTTATACTAATCCCTAATCCTAATCCTAAGCCCCTAACTTCTGATTTTGCTATATAGTAGACGAAATGGAAGTAGATTGAATGGGTGTAGACGAATCGGCTAGTTACTCCCGCATCTACATGTACCCCCTGGCTTACAATGTCACACAGAACGCACAGTCTGCCTGGCAGGACGTCCTGGGAAGATAGACAAGGGTCTTTGGACATTAACCCTTTTCCCTTCGTGATTCTGAAATCCCCATTGACTTGTTAAATAACCCACCAGTCCCTGTAGGTAACAGGTTAAACAGCATGTTATAGTTGCATTAACCCATTCCCTTTGTGATTCTG
Organism: Echinarachnius parma; assembly: GCA_037951105.1. NCBI lineage: Eukaryota > Metazoa > Echinodermata > Echinoidea > Clypeasteroida > Echinarachniidae > Echinarachnius > Echinarachnius parma. Next base: position 56,045 of record JBAMJV010000228.1, on the reverse strand, counting down.
AAATCCCCATTGACTTGCTACATAACCCACTAGGTTCCCTGTATGCAAGGGGTAACTACATGTAGTTAACCTGTTCAGGACTGGATCCAAAAAATACACAGGCTGGGGTCTATGGACAATGCATGTTATACCAAAATAAAATTGTTTGGAAAGGGTTAAAAGGAAAATAAAGAGTTGGGGGGGGGGGGGGGGGGTATGGAAGACAGTAAGAGAGACACAGAAAGAGAGGACAGAGTATGAAAGAATGGGCGAAAGAAGGTGGGCAGACAGGTAGATTAACCTGTTCACTACGAGATTCTGATATCCCCATAGACTTTGTACGTAGCCTACTTGGTTCCCGTAATCAACGGGTTAATAGGGGAAAGATACACACAGATGGGGAGTAAGATAGGGAAAGGGAGAGAGAGGGAAAGAAAACGCTAGGAGATGGTTTTGAAGAAATAAAGAAAGGGAGGGGTGCAGAAGACAAGGATAGACCTTTAGATAATACCAGAGGAGTAGTAAGAAAAAGAGTGAAACAAAAGAGGAGGATAAATAATCAGAGGAGAGGGGGTTCATAGATAGACCTGTACAAGCTCTTAAGATAGTAGAGAGTATCATGGGGTGGGAAAAGGAGGGATACATTAATAGGGGAGAGCTGAGACTAAAAGGAAGATAGATTAAGAGGAACAAAGGAAGAAAGACAGATAATAAGACAGTAAGACAATGATAATGATAGGAAGACAGAGAGAAATATAATTTAGCTTGGATGAAGATAATCATTCTGACCGACTCAACTGACACAAATCAAACTTTTGCAAATCCTGTTTGAATCGCTCCAATAATCAATGACTCATTCACGGTCGTGTCTGGTGCGAATGGAAAAAACAGTCAAATACCATCATGTCGGTGCATAACTAAAGTCACACACGTAGATATTGTGTAACAGAGATATTGAATAAAGAGATCTATAAATTAAAGGAGAAAACAATAAATAGCAGAAATGGTTGGATATATATGTAGTATGATTGTGTTGTGTTCTTTTTCTCACAAGGGCGTGTTTCTTCTCCGAGGTTCTGGCTATGATTTATAAAATGTCCACTGATTGTTTTACTTCTGTATTTTATTTGCCAAATAAACTAAATTGAATTAAATTGAGTATGGATGTAGGGTACGTACATGTAGTTCTAAAAGAAACTGATTCAAGCCATTGAGGAAATAAGAAGTGAAACACAGAGATTACTTGAACAACAATGCAAGGAAGAATTATCCAGTAGATAATTATAAATATCTGAATGTTTCAATCATGTATATCTTTATAACGGATGAGAAATTTTGAAAACCGAAAGCTGCTCCATGCTTCTATATTATATGTATACAATGAGGTATGGGAGCACTGATAAGAGTTCCAAGTCAAATTTGAGGATTTTGACAATGTTATTGTTACTGGATCCCTTTAACCCACATCTGTTAAAGGCAAAAAAGAATATTTACTTGATAAACATACTTGTTATCAGCAATAAAAAGCAGGGAGTAAATCGATAAGCTAGCCTTGGGGCTACAAACTCATATTTTGCATAATGTCCCCATTTTCATATTTCTAGTGCGTCAAAAAGGTCACAATGTAATAGTCATAATTGCTGTTTCCGCCTTAATGGCTTGTCAAAATGACATTGTGAACCGATCAATGTGACCTGAAATTCTGTAAAATTGCTTCGAAAGATACCGCAGTGGAAAAATAAAGGAACAGGGCAAACAAAGAATGAGAAAATACAATTTCAGAGGGAAATTCCATACAAAAGATACTGCAATGAAAGAATAAAGGAAAAGGGCAAAACAAAGTGGGAAAATAAGATTTGAGAGGGAAAACAGATACAGCCATATACCTGTCTATAAAGACCATGCACGGGAGACAGCAAAATGTGGTCTTTTTAAGCAGGTGGTCTCTATAGTCTCTATAGACAGGTTAATTTGCATGTAAACTGCTATCAGGGGAGTGAATAATAGTGCTCTTTATAGACAGTTGGTCTTTATATACAGGTAGTCACTAGAGCAGGTTTGGCTGTCTTTGTACTTTATAGTTGGAATAATTAGTACCATATGTTTCTGCATATTAGGCATGTGTGTGTGTGCGTGTGTGTGTGTGTGTGTGTGTGTAGGCTGATAGTGTTGTTATTTATTATAAATATTGTATGTCCATACAAGAAATTAATTTAGACTTACAAGTATCAAATGTCAATATATATGTATCCACAAGCATACTTGATAGGTTAATTTCCAATCTTTAATTCTCCTTTGATGTACTCTCCCATGGCTTCAAATGCATTCCTCCACACGTCTGAGTGTTTCAAGTGTGACCATCGCATCGCAAGTTCATGACCAAGTCATCATTATGAGATGAAGATGTCAATAGTTTCCCTGCTGTGTTTGATGGGCATGCTGACAAAGTGTGTCATGTTCCTAGTTAAAGGGCATCACCACTCAAAGAACAACACCGGCTGATATGATTTAGTACCGTCATTTAATACTGAATAGATCGTGTCCAACACAATTGTAAAGGGTTGTGTAATTCATAAACAATGCAGTTAATCACCTGAACCTACGGAACCTAACATGGCCAAACCTGCATCAACAGTTCTTGCTAAAACCACATGTTAGCGAACTATCTACTAGGTTTTCTTATAAATGCTAATATAGTTGATTGTTGTACACAACTTGTTTGTCAGTAATTCTTCAAGGACAACATGTATGAGAATATATAGCGCAGTTTCATTTATTAGTTAAATTATGTTGTTTGTTGCATTTGAATACATAACACGGCACTGATATATATCCGCTTTCACTTATTACGTGGGCAGTGGTTACTACGTACGCATGTCAACATTTCTTTCTAGAAGCCTGCATTATTCTACTTTTAGCGTTTGGATGTCTACGTAAATCAAGCCAGAACCGCATGTCATTGATACATAAATACAGTAACAAGAGTAGCCACCATGCAAGGAACAAACTATTATTTATTTTTTCAGGGTCTACTTTTCAAGCTTGCCTGCCTGGAAATAGAACTCTATAATTTGATTTGCAATACAGGGATGGATTTTCAGGGGCTCTTTAGGGCTATTTGAGGGCTTTCGGGGGCATTTTGGGGGCATTTTGGGGGGCAAATTAGCCCTGAGCCCCCATGTATCGTTTTCCACTGCCACTGTGTGCTTGGGTTCAATTTCCCTTCCAAAGTCAACCTACATACATGTATAAATACCAATCCCTAAGTTTGGGTAAGTGACATACATGTATGAAATAGTAAACAAGGTACTGTACATATAAAGTAATCAATATTGTCTTCTCTTATTTCTTAACTTCTTTGTCTTCATACAACTTCAGGAAACACATTTCATACTGCGCTTATTTACCATAAACCTAAATGTGATGAACGGTTGCGCTTTCATGTAACAACTCAGTTGTGATTGTCATTGATTGACAAAAGTAGTCACTGTGTAGATTCAATTTTCTCTTACAAAGATATACCAATCACCAAGTTTAGGTAAGAGACGTACATGAAATAGTAAACAAGGTCTGTGAGGTAATAAATATTGCCCTCCCTTTTTTCTTCCATTCTCTGTTTTCATACAACTTCAGGAAAACATTTCATCCTGCGCTTATTTACTATAAAGCTTTCATGTAACAACTCAGTTGTGATTGTCATTGATTGACAAAAGTAGTCACTGTGTGGATTCAATGTTCTCTTCCAAAGTCAACCTACATGATATACAAATCACCAAGTTTGGGTAAGTGACTGTACATGAAATAGTAAACAAGGTCTGTGAACTTGTAATAAATATTGCCCTCCCTTTTTTCTTTACTTCTCTGTTTTCATACAACTTCAGGAAACACATTTCGCCCTGCGCTTATTTACCATAAACCTAATTGTGATGAATGGTTACGAATCATCTCGCCTAACAACTCAGTCGAGTTCATGTATAATTAACCTTATTCAATCGTGTATAAATTGTGTACTCTGCAGTCACACATATGAAGACAAAATAAATAAAATGAAATGTTATTTACCAAACAACAATATTGTTTACAATATAACACAAATCACATTATCTTCAGACACATTTAAAACAAACAACATTTCAACTTATTTTCATACAAAACAAGATTTGAAGTGACCATAATTAATGTATACCAAATATTGTGACTTTCATGATTTTTATTTCAAATGAAAGCTAAAGATTTCAATTAGTATAACAATCTAATATTAAGTTTTACCAACAAGAGCTAGTCACATATCCACTGATATGCTATCTAATGAAGATGTTAAACAAGTGCATATATATAGTCAAGCCTCAACACTTACTTTGTAGTCTACTGGCCTGTTCGGGCAAGTTAAATAATCACTTATCAAACTTTACTTGCCCTAAGAGATCATTTACTTGCCAGCGTATTTATAGATGAGATTTACAAGTAAGAAATTACATTATTCTCCTGTAGTTGGCCAGTAATGTAGTTGCCCAATCAAGCAACCAATCTAGGCCATTTATGAAATTTTACTTGCCCGACATCAATTTTTACTTGCCCCTGACTGCCCATTCGGGCAAGTAAACTTATTAATTTTCAAATGTTACTTGCCCAAAGAGAAAATGTACTTGTCCGGAAAAACAATGTGAAGAAAACAAATTATGCTAGGTAGCTCAATCTGCTTGGAAAATTTCTCTCTCGTTTCGAGATGAGATTTGCACGTAAGGAATAACACTTTTCTCTCGTTATTGAGCAGAAAATGTAATTCCCTGATCGGGCTATCAAAGTAGACCGTTTATGGAATTTTATTTGCCCCAGACAATAGGGCAAGTGCTAGTCTCGAGTCCTGCTCACACACTGATTTACTATCTAATGAAGAGTTTTTAAAAACAAGTGTGTAGGTTTCCTCGCATTATCATACCTTCTCTATATATTCTTCTTTGGCTGCATATCATGGTGGTGGTCTCAAACAATATATATAAATGTTCCAATACTTAGTTTTAACACTCATTACTTACCTACAAAATAGACATGAACCATACAACATTTTTGATTCCAGGCAAGCTGAATGAGTACCCCTTGAAAAGACAATTTTACATGTATATTCCCCTGATTTAATTTTATTCATATTCTTAATCATATTTGTAATAATTGATATATGTGGCTCCACTAATCTATAATATCCATTCATTGCTTTAACACTCTCAATAACTCAATCAGATTTGATTAAGTGGGTAATACATTGACCTTTTATTGCTTCATACTCCAAAGGTTTATATCTTAACCCATTCAGGACTGGTGCAGAGAATATTTGGGCTGGGATCTTGAGTCAACGCACGTTCGTGTGATTCCAACATGATATTGTCTGCAAAAAGTTAAGTCTGGGTTACAGATGAAATAGTCTATTACACATCCCCCTCAATGCTTTAACAATTTCAATACATTTCATAATTAGATTTGATTTAGTTATCGATTGACCTTTTATTGCTTTATACTCCAAGGGTTAATATATCAATCTTAACCCATTCAAAACTGGTCTATAAAATACTTGGGCCGGGGTATTAAGACAATGCACGATCATGGCATACCAACATGATATTGTCCACAAAGAATTATATCTAGGCTGCAGGTGAAATAACTAATTATTTTGCTAATGAGATTGTCAGGTGGAAGAGCATTTAGTTCTATAGGGTGGTACTTCACTCTCAAGAGCATTTGTATGCATTCCACTCGGTGGTGTGTTTATGGGCCATTCTTTCTCTCGCACTAACTGTTATTGTAAATATCTAAATAAATATACTTCTCTTTAGCTCTCTTTATCAAAATAAATCTCTTTTTCTTCGCTCTCTCTAGCAATATCTACTGTATGTGATGTACATGTACTTGGTGGTGAATACGTCCCATTCTTTCTCTCATACTATCTCCTACAGTAAACATCAAAATAAAACTATGCATTTCTCTCTATCTCTCTATCAAACATTCCTTTTTCCTCTCTCTAGCAATATATAATGTACAAGTATATACAATTATATCTACATGCTATTCTCTCTATCTTTTTTATTAAAATAATTACTTCTCTCTAATACTATACACGATACATTCATGTAGAAAAATTAATATCTTTAAATGCATATCTTCCTCTCCATTCACTCTCTCTCTCCTCATACAGTTTGATACAGTTTGATACAGGAGTTTTTAAATACAAGTAATTATCCAAAGTAGTACAACTTGTCCACTGAGCACTACAAACTAATACACATTCAAAAATTACATTTTAAAAAGGCTTTGGAAATTTATATGCATTAAATATGTCCATAATAATCTTACAAATTGTTCTGTATACAGATACTTGTTAGATATAAGATATGGTTTTGTCTTCACTTTATCGAGTGTAGTCATTTTATTTAAATCTTAACACACCAGAGATGTTGCATTATAAACACAATAAATGTTAGTAACAAATCCGCATCTTTGGATTCTTTGGAACAGCTAGAGCTAAGGTCAAACCACCACACACATTGTACATGTAGACACACAAAACAATACTTGTGCATTAGTATAATCTCTGGAATTGCTACTAGTGCCTAATGTACGGACAAGGTCAAGGTATGGTGGCCTTTTAGAGACAAACAGCACTGCGATTCAAAGAAGAGTGATTGGTTGTGATACTAAATGGAAGCTGAGAAAATATGGGGGACTGAATCGTGTAGCAGAGAATGGTACGAGAATTGGAGAATGAAATCAAACATTGGGATACAACTCAATAGTTAAAGGAGAGAGAGACGGAGGGAGACAAACAGATGGGAGTCTAATGTCATTTAGTGTTGCCATGACAACAGTAAATGTAGGAGTCGTGGCAAACAATGGAAGACTTAGCCTCGCTCGCACAATACACTTGACCATTTCCACAGGTTCACAGGCTTTTACCATAGACACAATCCCCACCATGATTTGTGGAAATAATCTTAACAATAATGATAATATACATGTTAATACATAGAGCCCCTTATATGAATTATCAATATGAGACATCTTTATTAAATGGTTCCCCCTTTTCATATTTTTAACAATTATTTTGGCATAAAATATGACTTACCTTTTGTACACAAACATCGTGCCTTGGATGTCTGTCTTTTCCTAAATGAAGAAAGGAGAAAGAGAGAAAATTAAGAGACAGTTTTATTTATTTATTTATTTTTTTTTTGGGGGGGGGGGGGGGTTTGCAGATAGATAATCTAATTTCTTCATAATTTTCCTTTTAAACCAAATACAAAATATGCATACATGCAGCACATGCAATGATCCACATGAAACACAAAGATGAGAGTTACTTAAATCACATGAAAGTCATTTAACTCATTGCCAGACCTGGCAGAACCTGGCATTAATATACGTGTATGCCAAGTCTGTGTGAACTGCAATATCTTGTATGCAATGGGTTAACTGGGATTACATATTTTATGCTCAACATTTTTTTTAAATATAAAATGTCTTTACGTTAAAGTTTTGAAATTGAAACACAGGACTAGTGATTCAGCATACAATACATCTTTAGTCTTTACCAACCTCATTGTATCAACATTCCAAGACGCACATAACATTTTGCAAACCCCAGACCAGTTTGACCACATCTACATGTATCATCATTTCTTATAAACAATAAAACTTTTAAAAAACCCAAGTTCTGCTCTTGAAATGTGACAGATGGCATAAACCAAACTGTCAGCACCCAATCATTCCATTTCTTAGCTTGAGCATGGTTTACCACCAAAAGATAACTGTTTGCTTTCTTTTTAAATTGCAAGGATAGCCTTAAAGGGACTTAGTAACATTGTCCAAGTCCTCAAAATCCAATTGAAATTCTAGTGGTTTCCTCATACCTTGTTGTATTCGTATTAACGATAAAAGCATGGGAAAGGTTTCGGTTTTTTCAAATTTCCCTTTCATTAAAAGATATTTATGATTGAAGTGTTCAGAAGTTAAATTATCCACTGGACCGCAAAAACCGTGTACAAAGTGAGTGCAATGAGTTAGTGAATATCACTTTGCATTTTTGATCATTACTCGGCCATATAACGTCCATTTAAAGGGATAGTTGAGTTTTGGTAGAGAGGGCGCTAGACTACTTTTTTTTTTGTGAGGTAATGAAAAACTGAGTGTAAAATTTGAAAGAGCATAATATTTAAATAATAAAATCATCTTTGTTTGATCAAAATCGGTTCAGAGACGGCTGAAATATCCATAAATATAACAATTTGTAATAAACCTGGGGCCCCAGGTTTATTAGAGAATTTTGAACCAGCCGTTAAAAATTCAAAAAAATGCTTCCTCATTTCAAAAAGTTACAAAATAGGTATTTAAATAGTTGTTGGTTATTTCTCTATCTAATCACTAGTTCAACAAAGCATCACATGCACAATATTTTATTCAAAATGGTTGAAACCGATGAGTGTTTAGAGAGCGCCCTCTTACGTTTTAACGGCTCTTTTTGAATGATAACATGATCTTTACTACGTCATTTGTAATTTTGTGTTCCTTTCTAGTTATAACTATTAGTTTGTAATGTAATGATGCAGGTTTTGGTTACTAAAATTCAGTTTCGCCAAAATTGTACTCTCCTTACCAGAACTCAACTATCCCTTTAACTTGAAATTTTCACTCAACACCCAGTGGACATATCAGATAACAATTCTATACATCGTATCAACCACTCATCACTTTTTGCACATGTCAACAAAGTTACTAGATCCCTTTAATTTCACAAATTTTGCCTTGTTTTGAAAACTTGGATCTTTTTACTATCCGAGACGAGCTATAGATGGAACATTTCAATTAAGTAAAGAGGGAAATGAACTTTGACCTACAAGAATAAAAGTCCAATTTAACCTTTAGTCATGAATAAAACAATGTAGAAATTGTTTAGCGTACATGTATGAAAGTAAGTACTATATTTTATTTTATCCTGAACATGAGAACGAAAGCACAACATGGCCTGAAGGCATGGAACAACATTAGACAATTTTTTTTAATTTACAAGGCGGTTAATTAATTTCTTCTCATCTATGTAACATATAATTTTCATTCCACTCGATCCCGCCCACATACAAATTACAAAAACAATGGTCATCTTGTTGTATTGATTAGAGAATAGATCAATAGGTTAAGCTGTACAGGAGTCAAGCCAACCCGCAATGTATGCAATTTGTTGATTGATTGATGCAACATGAATGTTACACAATCGATCAATGCCCTCTCCTACCGTTGCAAGTAATTACATCTTGAGAGTTCATTTGATCATTTTGATGTTCCCTCTTCCCCCCCCCCTCCCACCCCCTCCTTCCCTCCCTCCCCCCTCCCCCTCTCCCTCCCTCCCTCCCTCCCATGCTCACTCCTGCTTTTCATTCTATATACATGTAGCCAAAACAGTGTATAATGATGTGCACATACATGTACATATATGCACAGCGCATTTTGCCAAGATAATTTTAAATTGTGGTTTTATTGTGTTTATCATGATTTTTTGTTTTAGGTAGAATACTGTAATGCGATTTTTATTATGGCATTGAACACATTCTCCTCATTCAAATGCTATTAAACAAAATAAATCCATCTAATAAAGCACAAGATTACAGCATGTACAAATTCCTTATGCACATTTTTTAAACGTGCATACAATAATTTTACAATCCCCAATAAAAATATGTAATGCAATCTCTTTTAATCGCTTGACTTATTATACATGTACCATCTGTTCTCAGCGTTATATTCACATATATTCAAAAGAGAAATGTGAAACATATGTTTCATTCATATGAGAATGTCACGGTATAGGTTCCGGCCTACCAACACCTTCCATATTACAAGCGTATACACGCATGCAATGTTCTTTACTGAATTAATGTATGGTTCCCACAATATCGTCAGATCAATATCTAAAATACTGATTTCAAATCCTTATTGATATGACATACAGTTAAGTGATGAAATCATGTTGAATATTAGAACTTTAAAATTACTATAGAAAACAATCCAAACAAATTTAAATATTCATTTATTTGATGTTCATTTATAAAGTATCTTGAAGAAATCATACTGTATGAATTTAGAGACTTCCAATTACTAAAGAAAACAATTAAAAAACAAAATATTCAGAAAGGAATAGAAAATAAATGTAAAATACACAGGTAGAAGCGAATAGCCCTGCAGCCCATACAGTATACAGAGAGAATTTATGCAGCAAACACAAAAATGTAGCCCTAAAACTGTCAGAGGAATATCTTGGCAAATCCAGGCATAGTATAAACCAAAACAAAATTATTTTACTAACTGTCTTTTTGGAAGAAGGAGAGAGAAGATATCTCTTCTCATCATTTGCCTTCCCTTTTCTTCGACATAGTCATAGTATTAACCAACTTTTATTTTAGTACCTGTATTTTTGGAAAAAGGAGATTAGACATCTATCTATCTGTTTCCACAATTCGCATTCCCTTTCCTCAACAAATGATGCATTCATGAATCCTTTCTTGTACAGTAACTACCTGTATCAACCTTGAACTGCCAACTAAACTAATAATTGCATTTCATCACGATTTAGTATAAATCCCCTCTAGATCTTCAGAAGATTTATATTTGTATTACCATCGCAACATCTATAGGCAATCATTTAAAACCACCGCAGGGGGTTGCATTTAGCTCTGAAAATGTCATATAAAGAAGTAGAATTTAGATAGAACTACAAAATATATTCTTTTTGACAATTCATCAGTCAGTTTGCAAACTGCTTTATATTATAGTATGCATTATCAAATGTGACCAGCTATAGCAAAACCCGGCACTTGTCGGTAAAAATCAAAATGTTGATTTTCATACTCATCAAAAGCTTTCATTTGATGCTTTGTTCTAACTAATTGGTCAATAATTGGCAAACTGCTTTGTATTATAGTATGCATTATCATGTATCTAGTGCCATGTGCGTGTATACTGTGATGGGTATTAGTAGGTATGGCTTTTCAAAGTGTTAGTCATTTTTTTAAATTAAATATAACTAGTACTTGAAGAATAACTCTGATTGACTATGCATAATGCATACACTACATAGCTGCTACAGTCTATAGATCTATATGTATTCCTTAACAGTATGCTTGTACTTCCCCATTTCCTTGACCACCCACGTTCAATAAAGACTGGACCTAAGATAATAAATTGTCCAAAAAGAAAAACAAACTCCACAAAAAAGAATCTTAATTACTTCTTCTGTTTCAGTTATGGAGGGATATATATGTATATATTTTTATGTAGGTCAATTTGTTTAGGCAGTTACCCTTTTGACACCATAAATCACTATGCTTAGTCCTACATACATGTATGCACAATTGTATAATCTAACATATTATCAAACTGATCGCCCTGACCCCCCCCCCCCCCCCCCCCCCATGTATTATTTTCACTGGTGCATTTTAAGGACTTGTATTTCATATTTCTTGTTTTTAAGGGCTCCACCAACTCCTGGACATATGATTTAAAGATATTTGGGTCCAAAACTGCCCCTGTAGTACTTTTAAATTCCCCAACATTTTTTCCCACCTTGACCAGCGACCAACCCCATCACCATAAAATAATAATTGGCAAAAAAGAAAAACAGACTCACAAATTTTAATCACTGTATCTCGTTACAGACTTTCAGTCATGATTCATGAAGCATAATATATGCCAATTTGTTAGGCTATTACTGACTTGACACCATAAATCATAGTGCAATTGCACAGCGGGTATATCCTTATGAGCAGCATGCACATAAGGGTATCTATAGGGCAAGGTGATGGATGATTCTTATGGGTGTGGAGGTATAAATTAGACTTTCTGGACAGTAAGATTATTACAAAAATGAAATGATTGATCAATAGCGAAAAGTGGAGAGGAGAATCAGCTATTTTCCTTGAACTAAGAAATTATGATATGAAAAGAAATAAAATAGTGGGCTTAAAACAAATATTCTTATTATGAAAAAAAGAACAACATAATAATGTCTTACCTCCATATAGCAATATTCAACTATTAATGCATTGTACATTTGTACTGCACTATAAGAGAGCTCTACCTAATGAAACAACCTTAGATGCCTTAGTTATTGTTGTGATAACTTTTTATGCTTATGATCGTTATTTTATTATTATTATGCTATTTTGTTATTACATTTGAATTGTGCGCCACGAGTGTTCGAATGGACAGATGTGCGCGCGTTATAAATATAGAATTATTATTATTATTATTATTTAATACCCTTTACAACAGTTCTAGAATTTACAACAAATGGTATACACAAATGTGTACAGACACAGAATTACAGAGCCGAATAATTTACAATGCAATATGACACGTGACATTCAATATTTTATCAAAATAGACAGAAATCAGACAAATATGGAACAGTGCTTTTTTTCTTTTTCTTCTTTCGCATGGGAACCAAAACAGCTGTGACATTTCAAAGCCTACATTCAGATTGTATTTTATTACTGACTAGAAAATTGTGGTAAAAAGGGCAGAATCCAGCGATGCAAAAGCCAAATGAGGACTGCAAAGAGTCACTTTGGGAAAGATTCTTTTTTTCCATTTACAAACACACAGCACTCGTAAATTGTGAATTATTGTCAGTAATATAGTTGCAAGCATCGAACAAGCATGGTTGACCTATAGATACAGATAATGCTGTTATCCGATCCGGATCCGATCCGAGATCCCGGCGGTAATGGCTTCCGAGCCGATTCCGAGACGGATCCGAGAAATATTTTTTCTCGGTAGAAAATATCGGAAGATTTTGCCGACCCATTTTCTCCAGTGATAATTGAACATGTGTATGTTTGACAGTCCATTAAGTAGTGTAATTTAAATAAGAAATGGGGAAATCAATATTGTTTACTTTATGAGTGGTTATTTTGGAGAAATTCATGGTTTGTCAGTTCGTTTTGCAGTCGAAAATTGAACAGGATGCGCGAAATTGCTAGTCATTTGAACGATGTTGTGGACGGATGTGCAATCAAAGTTACGCCGATACTTGAGGGGAGACGTCTGTTGGATGTCTGTATGATCTAGCTAATAAGCCATTGCATTCAAAATGTGGCTCTGAATACGTTTTATTGTCATTTGCACATTTTAAAATGTTCTGATATTCTACTTACATGATTTCTTGGCGTTTGATAGCTGGGCGGAAACAAAAATATGCCCCTAAACAATGAAAACAATTGCGCAAAATATCGATAAAAAATTACTACACCGCTCCCGTTTGCTTGTATAATTGCGTGTGCAGATATAGATCCGCCGCCGGGAATTCCCCAATTTTCGGCGGATGGATCTCGCGTAAGAAAAAACGTTCACCATAACACACGCAAAGTAATACGACCAAATTAACGCCTAATAACTTGTTGCATGTGCATGCAAGCTATAGCTAGCTAACTCATTGGAGTTCTCTCGAGGCCTAGCCGTCCGTAATCCGATTTTTTTCTTTGGAAACATATCGATAATTCAGCAGTTTTGTCTTTGATTTGGGGGGTTATTTTGTATTCTGTTCGGCTTTCAGATGCCATGTTATCATGTAAGTAGATTACCAGAATTGTGTGGTTCCCTAAAAGGGTAATTTATAGCCGATTTTTGAGGGCAGTGGCCCGGCAGTGGCTCACAAGCGCGGTTTTCCACGCGATTGGCGGGTTGAGTTTCTGTGAAACGTGTGGTGCGATGCCGAACAAACCATCGAAAAAATACTTTTCTTGCGAAACTCTGAATAATCTGAATATTATTTTTCCGTAAAAATTGATATGTACATGCCTCGAAACGTCATTATTATTAATATTTTTGCCATATAAAACAAGAAAGATGAGTCTACAACGCTGCATTTTTTCAGAGCAAATTGCAATATTTTTTTTCTCCGAGATCCGATCCGATCCGAGATCTCGTTAGCGATATAGAATTCTAACGATCCGAGAACGGGCCGGGATTTTTTGTTTACCTAACAGCGCTAGATACAGATATATGGGGGAAATTATTTGGCCATTTTATACATCGGTGAAAGTATATTTTTAGTTCATGGTACATTCTCATTTGAAGAAAAAACCTTGCCTACAAAAGTATGATTTAATTTAAGTTACAAATGTATTGAACTAAATATACTTTAAACGTAACTAAACATACACAATTGGAAACTAACATTTATTGAATAAGGGGTATGAGGAGACAGTCTTTATATAGCTTGGCCTTTTTGTAGTAGATTAACGCTTTCTTTATTTTGTACTTGGTACTTATTCCCCATATATATATTTTTTTTCTTTTTTTTGAAAATATTTGTCATCAATATGAAGATACTATAGAGGTCCAAGCAAATGTTTCCAAAGTTTTGTAGACTGTTTAGGAAGTGTCGTCATGCCAGCCTAAAGAAATAACCCCTTTCAAGAGTAAAAATATTTAATAGAATACTTACAATATTTGTTTTCTTTAATAAAAACAAATCCTTTCATAAATAATACAGAATATTAGACATAACAATGGGGGAACTGGAAACAAGAACAAGAAGTCTAAAATATGACTTAGCTCTAAAAAAACAAAAAGAAATTAGAGGTCATACATGTGGAAAATTAAATTGTGCCTAGGAGAGGAGCACGAAGATCCATATTTTTGTTTTTCATTTCAAATAATTAATTTACAGTCCAGGTAACTAAAAGCCTTCAGGATGTTGATTAATTTCCGGCTCGCTAGCCCAGCTGATTCCCAATCAAGTGGTTAATTTTGTCCAAAGCAGGACCCCCTGCATGAATGTAAATATCATCAATCAGAGCCCAGTGTTAACCCATAGCCTACGGGTGACTTGGTTTACTATGCATTGACACTAGATATATAGTTTATAGGAATATGGAAAAGTAGGATTGTTCGAGTTAAAGGCAGCGCATTACCCAGCGTCCTACTCCATTCCTGTGTCCACATGGTCAGTGTATTAACTCGGGGCTGGACACTATCATTTGCCCTATTGCCCGGGGCAAGTAAAGATTGATGACTGGCAAGTAAAAGTTTCATAAATGGTATTGTTAGGTAACTAACACTTCTCTTCAAGTACCAGAGAAAATGTCTCTATAGATGTGTAAATCTCATCTACATTTTAGAACAGCTGTCAAGAGAGATATTTGCCAAGCTGATTGAGTTACCTAGCACAATTATTTCTTTCTTTCTTTCACACTGTTTTTCTGGGAAGTAAATTATCGGGTTGGGCAAGACAAATTTGAAAATTCAAAATTTCATAAGTAGAAAGTAAGTGTGGAGTGTGAATAACGCCTGGCTAAATTGGAATTATATGTATTGTGTGGTGCAAAATGTCAGACTGGCACTCAATGACTTAAATATGGGTCCCTGGCAATTTTAATGCCTGATGAGCTCTTGAAATTAACATAAAGTGTTGTTAAAGTGTTAAAAGGAGTGAACTCTTCTTTTTTTAAGAAGTCAGTTATTGAACTACTTTTCACAGAAAATCTTCTCATTATCTCTATAAGTTTTGTGACAATCAAGCTGTATACAATGATATAATATCAAACTTTAGTCATTGTGATATCGGACCATAGTTTTAGAATTTAAACAAAATTGATTCAAATTTATTCATCTGTATAATTGATAAGTGGAGTATAACCTATGAAACCACTTACAGCTCATTATTTCAGCTAATTTACAGTGATTTATTGGAATCAATGTACACTCACTGTTGAACTAAACTAAAAGTGCAAACAATATTACAATTATTTCTAGGTGATTTAAATCTGTAATTAAGAGTGATATAGTTGTTTTGTTTTGTTTTATTTTTTCATTTGGTTTTGCTCTACAGTATTTCAAGGTTGTAACCAACATTGAAATGTCATTTAAAATCTTCATATAGTGATAATTAAAGTAATACATTATATAGAACTACAATTTCATTTTGCATGTACAGCCATCATAGAAAATATCAGTAAAAACAACACAAGTAAAACTATTTAAATATATACAGTAGGTACAAATATGTGTACATAACATTACACTGAATTTAAAATGTTTGTTTAAACAAAATATATTTCTCCCTAATCATGTACATTATCATTTCAAACTAACTGAAGTCAATACATATATTTCCTTGCATCAAAGGCCAAGATCTAAGATAATGGGTTGAATATCTACCAGTAGAGGGCAGCATGGTGTTTATGATCCATCAGCATGTGTGCAGCTTTCCTCTGTCACTATATCATGCCTCACAAGTAAAATATTGATTGAGCCACGATCATAGATACTTTTTATTCCAAGTAAAAGTGAAATATTACCCCCCCCCCCCCTTTTTAACCGTCCTCCCTGAAAATGTTAATAATTTGTAGTTTGTATGTAGCCTTCTTTCTATTTATAAATGAGATTAATAAATATATTTAAAACCCAAATATGTTAGTCTTTCTCTAATTACTGTATATATTAACATTTCTTTATACATCATGATTTTGTTTAAGTTATTTTTATGTTTGTAAATATTGTTGCAAATGACACTGCAATTCAGCTTGTAGCTGCGAATGTGACACTTTGTTGAATAAAATACCATTATTATTATATTTTTAAAATTATAAAATTAAAACAAAATAACTCAAAAATCGCCTTCAATCAGTTGATAAGTCTTGCTTTTTTCTGGTGCAGGTGCAGGTGCAAGTGCAGAGGTGCACCATAACAGTTACATTTCAATAAAAAGTACATGTTCATATTATAACATTCATAGACTAATATATAAATATCAAAAGATGTGACTGAATTGAAGAATTATCAACATATTGAAGATGTTTTTCTAGTTAATATAAAAAATGTTATAATATTGTTAATATTTATAAATATGTAATTTAGAAATAGTATTTCAGGCCTCACCATGAACTTTTGTGCAGTTTCCTGACCGAGTACTAAAGTTATTTGGGTTTTTTTTTTTAATAACCATTTAAATATTTTAGTAAACGTTAAACCCTTTTAAAAATGTTTATAATAATACACATATTCAGTTCAACATTACTATATCCATGCAAACGGTATAACTTACTCTCACTATAACTTACATGTACAACTGTGGGATAAAGGGGAATTCCAGGCTAGGTCACACAAAGCTATATTACAATAGCGTTGTGCGGAGATCAACCTCTTCCGCCTGCTGCACTATCCAACACAAAAACATTTTTCGTCGGCCGATTCCGCCCTCCATTTACCAGCAAATGCAAAAGTTTTTCATATACTTTGATAATAATTACCAACTCTGTTGTTTGGAAGACCGCAATATGTAGGAAAAAATGATTATTTCCTGTCCGTTTTTCTTACCGATGTGTCCTAAAACACAGCGTTCAACTGTTGAACGGTACAGTGTATGAATGGGCGGTATGCTTATCTCTATCGTATTAGCGTAATTGCGTGTAAATGGTCCAATTGGACCATTTACTTTAGTAGATGTGGGCTACATGTAGAAGTAATTTGTCTCACAATAAGGAGATAATCGGTGAAGATTCTGTCAGAAACTGACAAGAAACAAAAGAACTATGCCTATTTGAACACCATACAGAAATTAACATTTCTTTCTAAATTGCCAGCAATCGTAACATCAGTACAAGCAACTAATCATGTTTTAAACAATTCACCCATTTCTCATTTAGGTTGCTAATATCACTTTTAGTTTTATTTTGCCCGTTTTCACAACTACAAAAATAATTATTTTTGTAGTTGTGAAAACGGACAAAATATCATGAATACAGATGGGTCAAGTATTTTGACATGTTCAAAATTGCCTGTAATTAAGAAAATTTGATTTTGGAAAAATTTCATGTATGCAGCAGCTCACAAATGACATCACAATCACGCTCATACATTACTGTATTGTGGGTACGCGAACACCCGTCATTAAGTATACACCGTTTGCCACAATGATATTGCGTGTCAGGCATGTAATTGTGTGAATGGTCATACGATCGTATGACCATTTAGATAATTTACTAAGTAGATGTGGTCACAATCGATCAGAAGCAATTAACCCGATCACTACGGGGACCGAGAATTCTCGGTCCCCGTTGCGCCTACTCATATACGGGAACCGAGATTTCTCGGTTCCGAGCAAGGGCTATATTAATTGCATAAACATACATGTATGCATCTTGTAAGTACAATATAATTTAGCTGAATACAAAGATTGAACCCTTAGCTACATGTATATCAAGTTTCCCCGACTCTAGTTGCGTGATTATTGTTTTATTACAATTTTATCATGGTAATACACAAGTCTAATTTCAGGATATTCGTATACAAACCCATACAAGCCAGAATCATAGTTTTCGCATAGAATTTCACTTCGCTGACCCTATACTATGCATATCGATCGCCTCTATTGTGTGAACTACTTGACCAGCGAACTCACGCTAGGTTGAATAGAAGCGAATACAATGCCATGGTCAACCAGATATCGATCGGTTCTTTTGTGCGCGCCCAGTGGGGTAACACGACCGGTCCGTAAAATAATCTCGTATATAGCTATTGAAGCAGTATATCTATTGCCGTGGTAAAAGGGTTAAGAATGACACACACAATTCTCAACAAACTTTCAACTGTCATACTCAGTCATATTCATAACTTTGTTGTTGCTCTACCATTTTTGCTCAGATTTAATATCATGATTCTTTCAATTCATCTTCTTTTAAAGCAAACATCAAAAGTCTAGGATGTATTTCCTCTTTAACACAAACATGACAAAGCAGCTTGTAATTTGTATTCAAAAGTTCACAAGACACAAATTCAATGTATATGTTGCACACACAAACTTTAAATCCACTTATTTATACATGTATACTCCCACTTCACCGACACATCAAAAATACCATTACTTCCAAGCCCAAGGCATCCATTCATTACACATTGTCATATTGATTGGGAAAATTTGTAAACAAACCAACGCCTATTCTGCATGTATTGCACAATGTGGCAAAAACAATTGACGAGTGTGTACTGCATACTGAATGTCGTGACCGCCACCACCAGCGATATTAACGCGTGGGACTGTACTAAAGAAAAAATGTCGCTTTGTTGCATCTTTCGTATTTACTTGACTCAAACTTACCCATTCGTTAGCCCCATGGTTGAAAAGGTAGAGAGCAACCTGACTGGCCTTTAGCAAAATGTCGGAAATATAAGGATCAAACTGCTGCAGCGCAGTAAGGTTCATTTGAGCCTCTGCTTTGTCGACGTCTGTAGCCATTTTTGAGAAAAACATAACTGTGCTAACAATTGTCGTAGATGGCGATAATCATAAAACCAAAACGGAGTCATCAAAGCGAAGCGCGAGCGAATCGAATAGAAGCATGCAGTCAAGTGCAAAATGTGTGCGCCATCAACATCATGCCATCCTTGCAAATCCACACTATTCAGCCAGTTATATTATTGGCAAAATCAGAGAAGAGTTCTCGTTCAAATTTTGTCCACTCTTGTGATTACTATACATGTAATTATCCCCTGTTTTCATTTACGTAAACACACCCAAACAATATCTAAGTAAAAACGAAAGAGGGTCTGTGGCTTTTTTATTGGTTTTGTTTTGAAAAACGTATATTGGAGCTTGAAGTTTTGTTTCTCTTTCTTTTCTTGTGTACTCGGAAAGAGAGGCATTGCAATTTTGAAATTATTAACTTGATGATGTTTATGGTGATTCATTGGGTACTACAGCCTCATATTGATAATTAAGAAATTGTATAAGCCGAAGAACGAATTTGAAGAGAATGTTTAAATATAAAATGTGAATGCTAAATAAAAAATGTCAATGCTAAATACATGTACTTTGCAATTCATGTGCAAAGGGACACAATGAGAAGCGTTAAAAAAAAGTTTTGGGCGGTTTTGGAGTATCTTAAATTGATTATTATGTTTCCAATCATCAATAATAATTATTTCGTGTTGATTTATCATTACGAGATGTTTCTGCAGGTTTGACAGGTTTGGTAGAACAAAAGTTATTACAGGGGGAACAAATGACCACACAATCAGAAACACCAACGCAGATTTGTGAAATCTCAGTAGGTAAAACATGGACCAACAATCCAGGGGACAAATCATGTCCCGCAAAAGAGGCAAGTTTCCTTTGCCTTAAATATGTCGAGTTCCCTTCACCTTCAAATCATATTAAACTTTTCTCAACGGTTCTTTTAGAAACTTCTGCAATCTCAGAAAAACAGAGAAAAACAAAGAATACCATTTCTTCAAAACTACCTACATCTCTAAAGACTCTAATCCCCTGTTCTGTTTGTTTGTGTGTTTTGTTTGTTTTTTTATATCCGAAATCACATTGGTTTTTTTTAAACAGTAAAGTTGTATATTTAGTAAAAACGGGGGATTAGCCCAATGCAGCTGAATTTAATGATTGTGAAACCTGAAAACTTATATAATTCCATATGTTCTTAATTTAGAATTAATATGATTTCTATATCTCTCCACTTCGATTGTGAGGGTGAAAATAAAAATAGCCTGACTTGGCAATCTCATCATTGCCTTTTGTTGAATTCAAAGTGCGCCATCTTCTGGCCGTTCTTGTTTAGTCGTCACCTGTGGGGAAAGGGGCATCGATGGAAAGGGGCGACAAAGAGAGAGAAAGGAAATGGAAAGCATGGCGTATGCAACAAGGAGCGTCAATTTTTATGACAGGCAATCCAATTGAGTAAACTATTTATAACGGTTCTATAGAGCGGTTACCCAATGCCCCATGACAATTACCCCGGACGATTATCCCCTAAGACAATAATTACTGAAGGTCAAAATATAAATAAAGAATTGCATATTAAACGCGACAACCATTACGTTTTTTTGTTTACTATATAGACATAATACGTAATACAAAGAAAAAATGTTTAGATATTTGTATTGATATATGTATAAATACATAGATATATGAATAGATACTTAGATAGATAGATAGATAGATAGATAGATAGATAGATAGATAGATAGATAGATAGATAGATAGATAGATAGATAGATAGACAGATAGATAGATAGATAGATAGATAGATAGATAGATAGATAGATAGATAGATAGATAGATAGATAGATAGATATAGATAGATAGATAGATAGATAGATAGATAGATAGATAGATAGATAGATAGATAGATAGATAGATAGATAGATAGATAGATAGATAGATAGATAGATAGATAGATAGATAGATAGATAGATATATAGATAGATAGATAGATAGATAGATAGATAGATAGATAGATAGATAGATAGATAGATAGATAGATAGATAGATAGATAGATAGATAGATAGATAGATAGATAGATAGATAGAGAAAGATAGATAGGTAGGTATATAGATAGATAGTTACCGGTAATATACAACTGACAGTGGGTAGGACAATAATTTTAACAATATTATATATATAGTTGCAAACGAATTATATTCAATTATAAACAACAAACAAAGAGTCAAACTATTAAATTCCGCATTATTAAGGAGGAACACGCTTTCTGCATTCATTTTTAGCTCTCGAATAGGGATTGTGAAAGTAGGATATGAAAGAATTGCCTTCCAGTCTGCAGCCAAATACATCAATAAACATAGATAACCGTCTGACACCATCGTGACTTAGTTAAAGGAGATGTTCAGTGCTGCTTATTATTTTTGTGATTCAGACTTTTTGGGGTGTCACTACTTAAAATAAAATACGGCAATATTACAATTAAGCCATGATAATGTTAAAATGAATGAACGAAAATGAAGGTAAACATGAAAGAATGGATGGATTAATGGATGGATGAATGGAGGGATTGTTGGATGGATAGATGGATGAAGGAAAAGCGAATAGTTAATTAAATTGCTAGCCAAGCTCTCCGCTTAAGATGGCTATACAGTGCGAGTAAAAACAAAACGAAACCGGACTTTGATAGTTTATATATCCACAATTATAAACATATATTATGTTGATATTGTTATCATGTTAAAGCTTGGGAAATTGCCTTTTACATGATATATCATACATTTTGATCGCTTTACGCCTCACCGAACGCGACGTTACTATCCAAAGTCATGCAAAAACTACCCGTGTCCAAGTTTGCCGTTTTTTGGTCCATCATGAATGGATGCGTCTGTTTACTCTTTTTTCAAAAGAACATTATTTTCAAGAATATCCTTTGGTGAATCAAAACAAAATACCAGCTGGTTGCCAGTGATTTTCATGTTTATCAACGTGGAAGGGGATCCCCCACCCTCCTCCCATCAGCAACCCCACTGTTTGGAGCCAGGGGGCCCTGAATAGGACATGTAGGATGAGTTATCTTTGAAAATCAGACAACAGATGCAACCATTCACATAACAAGAGCACTCCAAACTTGGACACGGGTAGTTTTTGCATGACTTTGGATAATTAGGTCGCGTTCGGTGACGCGAGAAGTGATCAGAGTGTATAATATATCATTTTAAACGCAACTTCCCAAGCTTTATCATGATACCAATATCAACATATATATGTTGTAGAATTGTGGATTTATAAGCTTCTAAAGTCCCGTTTCGTTTTATTTGACTCACACTGTAGACTATAATTTAAATTTAAATTTACTTCGTATTAAAAAAAATGTATTTACTGTCACATTTTTAAAGTGTATGATTATACTAGAAATGTAGTCAATGGTGTATACTTGAAAATGTTAATGTGCGTGTTTGTTTGTAATTCTTTATTCGAATAAATGCAAGAAATTAATCAACTAAAAAAATGTGGGAATAACAAACACATTATGTTGTGACGAATCGATGTTATAGACCGTTAATGGTCGGTGAAAATTGAATTCTGTATTCTTATCAAATCAATAATGACCTAAAACTTAACCAACCTCGAGGGTACGGATGAAGTATTATTTGGTATATAGTTACTATCTTTTATAATGATAAATATGATAGAATGTACTGAGTATACGTGAATAGGGGTTTCGCATGTTTGCAATAATTTTGTTTTAAAAAACACGCTCGACCACAATGAAATGAAGAAAAAAAATTACCACAATTAAATTACAATTATGTTCTTATTAAAAGGATAGTTGAGGTTTGGTATAGAGGGCGCTACACAAAATAATTTATTTGTGAGATAATGAAAAACTGAGTGTCAAATTCGAAAGAGCATACAATTTTA
Organism: Echinarachnius parma; assembly: GCA_037951105.1. Classification (NCBI taxonomy): domain Eukaryota; kingdom Metazoa; phylum Echinodermata; class Echinoidea; order Clypeasteroida; family Echinarachniidae; genus Echinarachnius; species Echinarachnius parma. The sequence goes on along the minus strand of JBAMJV010000228.1, from coordinate 32,874 downwards.
ATGACAGAATAAACTTTATTTGATCAAAATCCCCACAATTATTCAATGATTTTGAACCAGCCGTTAAAAGAGGTTTTTAAATAGTTGATGATTATCTCTCTATCTAATCACTATTTCAACAAAACATCACATGCACAATATTTTTATTTAAAATGGTTAAAACCGATGAGTGTGTAGAGAGCGCCCTCTCGAGTTTTAATGGCTTTTTTTGAATGATAACAGGCTTTTTACTCAGTCATTTGTAATTTTGTATTCCTTTCGAGCATGGTGGAGTTATAACTATAAGTTTGTAATGTAATGGTGCAGGTTTTGGTTACCAAAATTCACTTTGACCAAAACTGTACTCTCTTTACCAGAACTCAAATATCCCTTTAATTGAAAAGTTTACACATTATCATAATCAAGAAGTATGAAGGGGTTTCATCCCCGTTTCATCTTTAACAAATCGTCTGCACGAATTTATTAAAGGGATCTAGTAACTTTGTTGAGATGTGCAAAAACTGATGAATGGTTGATGCAATGTATACTGTTGTTATCTCATAATGTCCTCAGGGTATTGTGTGAAAATTTCAGGTCAAATGGACAATGTATGGCCAAGTAATGAGCGAAAATGCAAAGTGATATTGGGTGATATTCACCAACTCACTGCATTCACTTTGTACAGGGATGAAAATCTCGCCCGGAGATTTTCTTATCTAAATACTTCAATCATACATATCTTTGTAATGAAAGGGAAATTTGAAAAACCGAAAGCTGTCCCATGATTTTATTGTTAATACAAATACAACAAGGTATAAAGGAACCGCTAGAATTACAATTTTATTTTGAGGATTTGGACAATGTTACTAAGTCCCTTTAAGACGTTTGATAACAATTATGGTTATATTGATGACCATGATAACTGTAATAATATTAATCATGATCATTATAATAATAATAATGATAAAAAATAATAGTGAGAAATACTAATTATACTAATGATGATGATGATGATGATAATAATCATACAAATAAAACAATATCAGTACTAATACCCGGTAATAATACTAAAAAATAATAGTAACAATAATGATAACGATTTTATTGCCTGGACAATAATGGAGATTACTCATTTTCACACCATGTTTTATGCAATTTGTATATCTACCCAGATCTGTATCTACCCCTATTTTGTTGCTTTGGAGCTTATAACGCCAATTATCAGAAAACTGACTATTCTTGTCAATCGCGCTAATTATCAAATTGGTGTATATCATAAAGAGTACGAATTTGTAACGCAAGTATAATTATAATATGCAAGCGCAGAACTTGCGAATGAGGGACGTTATGCGCTTAATATAATAGCATTTCGGCGCTTCGCCATCCTTTCGCTACGGTTCTACTGATACCACAACCAACACGCCACAGAGCACGCCACGGATAACTGCTGGTGGAAATACCGGCGATTGCAGGCGAAGGAAGGGGGGCGACCGCGGTTTCTAATTGCCATCTATCATTATACAGCGTCCAGCGCTCACCCGCGCTAATGTATGGCTGCACTGTTGATATGTAAACTAGCATCGCCCGCGCATGCATGCAGCGTGTAGATGCAATTCGGATGTTGAGTCGTAAGAAGAAGCCTCTTGTTTATCGTGGAAGAAGTGACGATTTTCTATGCTCGATGATCTTACGGACACTGAACCAGTGACTGTAGCAATCGATTCGTCTATCATGATGTCTTTGATATTATATGGGATATAATCAGGAAATTTCTTAGAAGTTGGAGTGAGAATTCTTCGCAAATAGGAGGACCCACCGTTACAATCATGCAGCGGGTCTTGTCAAGACCGGGTAAATAGAAATTCGTTGTTTCCCCTGCGCTGAGCTTTTGTTTGTTTGTATTATTGACGTGCCGTGATTATGGCGCCGTTTAACGCACAAACAAAGCAGTGAATGAACTCGGTAGTATAATAAAATAACGTAAATTGGTAAATTATTTGTGGAAGGAAATTTTACTGGCTGCCGTTATGTAATAAGATGTATAAAGTGCTTGAACAGTTTGATTGGGGGGGGGGGGGGGGGGGTGAAAGGGGTGCATTGGGAGGGGATGTGGTGGAGGTGATGGTGGTGGTGGTGGTGGTGGTGGTGGTGCTGGTAATGAAAGTGGTGTATGTTTTGTTGTTGTTGGAATGAATGGGAATAATACTGATTGAGGTTGCAATGTAATATTCAATTAACTTGTGGTTATTGTGGTAAGGATATACTAGTTTAAATATATACTGCCATGATGGGTAAATACTTCTGTAGTGTGTTGTTTATCACTACTAGCTTGAACAGAAAGAAAAAGTTGAGTAAATTACTAAAAATGAGTTTCAGACCTTTTATGACTCATTAACAATTATCAAATTTTGATAATGCACATTTTTCCTAGTCCCAAAACCAAATATTCTAGACCAGTCCGGAATGGGTTAAGAAAAACAGCATGAAATATCAAATGTAAAAGGTGTTCGATCTGTTCTAGTGTTCAAAGCTCTGCTCTTCGCACTAATCGGCCCGGATTCAAACCCAGGCTGCATCTCTCGAATGTACGTGACAATTAAAGGGCGGTCCCAAATGTAAATCGTCATAAATGATTGAATGCGTCCACAAAAACTACCAACCAGCAACCAAATGCTATGTGCGAAGTCTGTTGCCGAAAAGTGTCGTCTTCATTATATACTGACACGTCAATTTACATACTGGATGTATTTAAATAGGTTCATTTCTGTTTAGTTCATTCTGTTATTTGGCTACCTACAACCCCCTGGATCTGAAGACCATTCATCCATTTATATTTTAGTCGCAACAAAAAAAATTGTCAAACATATGAAACTGTTTGATAGCGATCCGCTTGGCAAATATGCATTCTGGATGAGTTTAGGCTTTACTTAACCAGTTTTAGGATCAGTTGGTCCCCTGAAACCAGTTAGTATGAGCTATATGGAGAGTGCAAGTTATACCATTTATAAATTGTATTCAATAGGTTAAGAATTACAAGGGAAAAGGTGTACAGACAGAGAGAAGCTAAAAAAGGGTGTTGTTTACCCCCCTTTTGTTCTGAGATTGGAAGGCGTGTTAAACTTTGTTAACCCTCGGGTAAAAGCATTATTCATTGTATTTGTTTATCCCCAAACAAACACCATGGTTAAGTGACAACCGTTAGAAATGCAGGAGGGAGGAGAAGGTGGTGGTGGGGGTGGGGGTAGGAGTGGGGGGGGGGGGGGTATCATCCTCATGGATTTAAGTTTTGTTGGCTTGTGAAAATTCTTCTTTACCCCCTGATGCAATTTAATAGGATTGTTCATGTTTGTTTATCCCTGAACAAATATTACTATGATGATCATTTTTGACAAACAGAAAGGGGGAATGAGAGGGAAGGGGGTATTACCACCACCCTTCCTAGGTATGTGTACACATTCAAAAATCCTCCAGTACTGATTTTTTTGGTTAGTTTATACCTCAAAAAGATGATATAAAGTTAATACAGTCATACCATGCATTCTTCATATACCAGAGCCCCAAGTATTTTTGGGTCCTTAATGGGTTGAAAATAAGTTATAAGAATATTACCCCACTCAGATATGTCAGAATTGGTCATGAAAATCTCCATGGTCTATGGAGATTGGAGAGTATGTGCTATACCAAAATCATATCATAATCATAGTCATGAATGCGTGAAAGGGGGAAGGAGAATTATAATCATGCTATCGTTCTTATTTTGGGCAGAAAGTAAATATGCCACAAGCCCTGAGGGCAGACTCTATTTCAGAAATTAAGATGTTTGCAGAGATGCTTATTTTCAAACTAATGGCTCTTAAGAGCAAAACAAGTGTCTATTTCACCTTCACCTATTTTCTCTCTCCACCGCTGCTTTCTTTATTTTCCACTCATTCTTTCTCCTCTGTGTTGTTGTTCTGTCGCTCCTTCATCTGAATTTGTTCTTCCTTCATTTTAATTTGTTCTTGTATGTTGCATTGTAGGCATTTTTAATGAGCTATGGCTCTACACATTCTATACCATCGTACTTAGGCAAAACATTTTTAAATCAAGGGGTTCAAATAAATTGATTTTTTATGCAAATGACGCTGTATTCAGATGTTTTTTTTTAATTGTATGAACTGATTAATTTAATTCATTAAATGTGATATTGTGAGCCAGAAACAATTTCTCATTGAGTTAGATCAATACAACATTGAAATGAATTGAATTGTAAGGAAATGTAGATCTTCATAAGTATGTAATCAGAGAGCTTCAAGGACTATTTAACGGCTTGTTTTTAGCAAGCAACAATACTGATGGCAAGGTCCATAGAGAGATAATAACAAGGGAATTACCATTATAGGGAAAATAAAAGAAATTACAAGTTTCATCACAAATACAATTCAACATACAATATACAATACACAGTGGCATAGCTATGGGGCATAGCTATGGCATAGCTATGGGGGGGGGGGGGGGGGGGGCTATGCAAACAAAACAAAGAAATACATAAAGTGTGCCCCAAATCAGTCTTGCCATGCTACATCATTGACAATACACATACTATACAATACAATGTCACCATATTTGTACATGTATTATGTGTCATCATCTACTTTAGATCATAGACATATTTGTGCAACAATATTATATCATATATGTGTAAATGAGTGAATCAACATTCAAATTATCAAATGTAAATATCATTATGATGATGTTGATGATTATGATCATCATTACTGGTACTATAGTATAATTACCTATGAGTTTGTGGTTACATTATTAAATGATTTCTATGAATCATTTGTTGATGTGGTAGGTCACTTCATTAACAATAACGTTGATGAAGATGATGATTATAATAACTGTTTGCTTGATATGTCATGTTTTTCTATGATGTTAATGATGATAATAATCATCATAAACTGCTACTTTGAATGGTGTTTGTTGCAGCACTCTCCAAAATTATTTATTTCAATGTCTTTCTTTTTTTAATTGCAGGTCACTTCAATAATGCCGCCCCGGCCGGGACCGGCAGCAGCGGTACCTACGTCACTGGGACCGTTCCTTTGTCCCGGTCTGGTCCAGGCCCCAGGCCTCCCGCAACAACAACAACAACAACCAATTACCAAGCTCCCCAATCAGCTCCAAACAACACCACTACCACCACCACCAACACCCCCACACCCAATCCCGCCAAACCCGCCGACGACCCGCCTGGGCCTGACCAGACAGGGACTTCCGTTGCGGAACAGCCCCTTAGTAACGCTTGGGTACAAGCGCTAGCTGCCGCACGGGCAGAGGGCGCAATGGCCCGCAAGCACGGGTACAAGAAGAAGCAGCACATTGGGGCGCCCACGCGGCCCCCGCGGGCCCTCTTCTGCCTCACCCTCAACAACCGCATGAGACGCACCTGCATCAGCATCGTCGAATGGAAATATCCTTTACAAAAATCTCTAATTTGATTTGTTTTGTTGCATTTCCTTGGTCTGTATGGCATGCTCTGTCCGTCGCTAGCGAAGTGCATGTGAATTTTGTTTTCGTGCGACTGACAAAGCATTCTGTGTGGGCCTCGGCCAGTTCATAATTGAAAAGGCAATTTGAACTTATGTCCTACGTACCCCTATCCTTTCCTTTAAAACCTTTCATCCAGCATTTCTCACAAATGATACCCTTTCTGTCATAATTCCTTCAATATCCTTTTCCCATGTTTTTGACCTGTTGTGGATGTTATAACTTTGTATTTTGTGATATTTCTTACATTAATAAGAAGGGGAATGAATTATTCTTAAATGTAAACTGTATTTAGTGTCCTGAAAAGGTGGTTTGATTTACCTGTATCATAATGTACATGTACATGTGGGACTGATTTTGTCTAGGAACCACTAACATCTTTGTTCATCATTCTTACATTTTTATATTTTATATGCTTTTGATTTGTTCATATACCGTTTGATGGAATTTTATTTCAAGTTAATCATTTGAGTCGTCACATTTCCCCTCTTTATGTGAATTGGAATAGAAAGATACATCATGTGAATTGGAATAGAAAGATACATCATGTGTTTACCACTTACTACTGAGTCAGAAAGAATAATAATTGCATGACCTAATTCATTCAAATTCAAGCCTTGAATGAATTTCAAGGTAATTATTTTTACGGGAAGATAGACCGAATCATGTGATGGCGAGAGAACATTCTCAATTTCAGCGCATCGATGCATGCGTGATCATGATGGGGCTTTACTCCTTTTTCCTCTAGGGTTTCAACTCAAAAGATCAATTATGAATAATTCATTTTCATTTTTGAAGAAAGAGAGAGAGAAAGAGTATGTGTGTAGTGTGGTTACTAGTGGGATGTTTGGTGGCCACTTCTAACTTTTAATGATGAAATATGCATTTGTGTTAATTTCTGAATATATTTTTTTGCAGAACAAGTACCTCTTGTATTAGATCTATATGATAATGATAAAGATGAATTGATTTCCAAGAACAGCTTTAGGGCTTTCCCTCCTAATTTAGTCATCAAGTAGCCTACCTCCTCTGGTAAAGCTATCATGTGATGCCATATATATTGAACTCTGTACGAAACCACCGCACACCGAACCGCAAATACATAATGGGCTTGATTTCTGGGACGACCTTCCTTGACGCGTGAAAGAATGATTCTACCACATGTTAAGCTTTAATAAATCTATAACATGGTACATGCAACGTGTATACATATTTGATACTTGAATTAGCGATCTTTTCCCCATGTGATCAAATTTTTATTTATAAACAGCAAATTATGTTTACAGCTACGGGCCAAAAGCCAGAAAATGTGCCCTCATTGCACATCTGTTCGGCTCATTTTATGTTTTGATAACATTCATGTTCTAGAGCCATGACTCGAGTGCATGACTCGGTAGTATAAAATATGAAATGTGACATTTTGATGTTAGGCTTTGTGTAATGACTGTATGTATACTACTTCTGACCTATAGATGTTTTTTTTTGAAATATCTTATTTGGAATATATTCACAAATCAATCAATAACCTAAGGAATAAAGCATCTGTAGGACAGAATAAACTTGAAAGCAAATTCACTGTATAAAAAAATGATGCAATTTGTTTAAAAAGACAAAAATTTTAGACTAAATTTGCTGCTAATAAAGACAATGGTTTGCCATAACTTGTGTGACATTGTAACAATAAATACATTTTAAAGAGAATGATTATTTGAAAATCACTTAATGGAGAGACTTCGTCAACAAAGGATACATGCATTAATGGAAAGTAATTCATATATACAATATTTACAATAGGTAATATATATATTTCCTTCTTCTTTTTAATGGAATTCATTATCCATATTTGCCTGTACCTCAATTATAACATGTATAACATTTGCACTTTTAACTGAAGTCGGGATAATTAAAATTTATTCACAAATAAAAGAATATCAATTTACAAATTCACCCAATGAAAATGTACAACAAAAACATCAACATACAATACTTCGGGAGTGCTAGCATTTTGGGCCTAATTTATCACATTTTCTCTCAGGTCTTATGACTGACATAAATCATTTCTTCAAAGTATGATCATCAGTCCATGCCTCTTGCATGATTCATTGAGCTCCACATCGGGGGTCAAACAGGCAGTGCTGATATAAGTTCAATCCAAGCTCCATGGAATTTTACTGCGCACATGTATGCATTCAGTACACGCCCTTTAGTATGCTCAGGGCTCTGTGTTGCAACGCTGTACTTGAACATGGGACATGCTAGTATTGGCAACGCTGCACTTGAACATTAGGGCCATGCCTGCATTGGCAATTGCAGCAGTCACATTAATCTAATAAGGTACATATTACATGGTTGAGTAAAGGGGGCCCTGCCCAAGTTGGCTGGCCTGTCACCATCCCATGGTAGCCTGCATTTAGGTGTTTTTGGCTGGGGGTAGGGGTAGTGGGGGGGGGGGGGGGGGGCGCTCTATATTTAAGCAATTATGATATTTGGGTTGCAAGATATGAAAATTGCTTGGCAAAAGTATACAAAATTATATTTGGGCAAAAGCTCCACCCTGATCACACACATCATGAAAAAGTCACCATAACCCCATACCAACTTAACCAGCTGCACATCAGCTATATTGCATATAGGGTGTGTTTACCAGCACAGAAAAAGGGTGATATTTAAAGCCCCTTTAAAAGAAAATACTGTTGGATATCAGGATCACGATCTGAATTTATGGATGTTAACATATCTGGTAAAAGCCTGATATAAAGGAAGTATGGTTTTGAAAAGGGCTTTAAATGTACACAAACTCAAATTAAAACTCAAATCATCTATGATATATATCACCTTTGTTTGTCTTTGAAATCAATTTCCTTGTAGGTTTACTGTGGTATGTAAATAAGCACAGTATGCAAATGTATTATGTCCTTATGATGAACATCTCAATTTGTTGTGATAGCATAGCAGCCTGATATATGATTATCTGATTTCATTCGAATAAGGCTACAAAAAAAAAGAAGAATACACATGTAAGCTAATTAATGCAAATTACTGATAAATCCAGTACCTTTAAAAGATGAATGTGAACATAGCAGTGCATGCATGGCCAAACAACCAATGTATATATTTAGAATAGGAAGAGACAGGAGAGAATAGGGGAATAAGGGAGAGAAGAGAAGAGAGGAGCCAGCAAGAGGGAAAGGAAAAGAAAAACCATACAGGTAAATGAAGGGAAGAAAGAGGATGCGCATAGATAAATAGAGAAAGGGCAAGAGAGAAAACCAATTGATGTAAAATAGGAGGAAGAGATAGGAGAAAAGAGGGTAAAGGAAGGGAGAGAGGAGTGAAGAGGTGAGCCAGCAAGAGGGAGAGGGAAAGAGAAGTCACAAAGGAAGATGGAGGGATAGACAAAGCTCATAGAGAAATAGAGAGAGGGGAAGAGAACAAACCAATTGATGTAAAATAGGAGGAAGATATAGGAGAAAAGAGGGTAAAGGAAGGGAGAGAGGAGTGTAAAGAGGTGAGCCAGTAAGAGGGAAAGGGAAAGAGAAGTCACAAAGGAAGATGGAGGGATAGACAAAGCTCATAGAGAAATAGAGAGAGGGGAAGAGAGATGGGGAGAGAACAAGAGAGCATATAGACTCGGGTATGCCTGGCATTCCGGCGCATTCCTCCGGAGTGTTGAGTTTCAAATCCCTTCCATGCATGCAAAGCTCATGCAGTGCAAAGAGAGAGTAGACTGTATATAAAACATGCAACCTACAACATACTGATCAGGGCAAACCTCTTCCTTCAAAAATTGCATTTATAGAAAACCCCAAGGGCTACGGGGCCACGTATGCGCCTCCATGTGTGTACCCCAACCGGTGTTGCTTTAACCTTCTCTGAACCTGTGCACCCCCTTTGGCACACAGTTGTGTGATATATCCCTATGGCCTCTCTCATGGCTCGGTATTTAAAGGGTTACCCATGATCTCAAAATGTGTACGTGGGTAAAAGGTTACATATATACTTTAGTAAGAAGCTTTTATCTGTTTTTTTTTGTTATTGGCTTGCTAGTTGCTACATCCCAAACAGATTCCCTCCCCCGGCTCCTGCAATGTAACATCAGAGTTGACCTTGACGTGTGGTGATGATATTTCAATTTTTAACAAGATCAAAATGATTGCTCTTCAATAACATCTATAGATAATCGAAGAAAGTGTATCATGCTCTCAATTCCACCCCACCCAACTTTGATTTGTCAAATGTTTATGAGTCCTAGCATGTAATAGGCCAAGTTTGAGCTGTGCTGACATGTGTTCAAAACGCAGCATACCATACACAGCAAGTGTTGAGATAATCTCTTCTCTTATCACAGTGTAAGGTTCCGTTCACTTTTCTCTTTCACCTTTCTTTTATATAAAATGCTGTATTGAATAATGTTAATTATTTACGAATTATTCTATTTGTTTTGAAATGTGAAAAATGAAAGTGTAGTTGTTTTAAAGTATTGCTATTTATGATGCATGACGGTTCGAAAGCTCAGGCCTAATTTGACTTACATAAGGCTATAATTTTAAACATAATAAAAGTCACTGCACAGTATGCATTTGAATTCCCCTTTAACCTGACTAGAAGTTTCTGTTAACCCATTCAGGACTGGTCCTGAAATACTTGGGCTGGGGCCAGCTATGGAGAATACATGTTATATAGCAAAATCAATCGGTTCTGAATGGGTTAATGAGGATTTGTTTAAAGGGTTAGTACAGTTTGGGTCAAACACTATTTAACTGACTAAAACTTGCAAGTTATCATTTAAAACTAACAGGAGGGCGACCTCCAAACACCTCAAGTTTCAACAATTTTTTAATAAAAAAATGTGAATGTCATGTTTGGTTCAAATCATCATTAGAGAGATCATTTAAAACCCATTTTTGTATATTAAAAAAAATGTGTAGGATTTAAAAACATTTTCTTACTATTGAATAAAGTTGGTCCCCAACATTTATTTAATCGGATATACTTATTGATATTTCAGCTGTTTCTGAACCCATAATGATCAATCAAAGTTGATTCTGTCTTTAAAATTGTGTGCTCTTTCAAATTTTACTTAGTTTTTCATTACCTCACAAAAAAAAAAAATCTCAAAGTGCCTTCTTAACCAAAACTGAAATATCCCTTTACATCCATGGATGGATGATTCAATGTTTTTTGTCTTCCATATATATATATGTGACCGGCTATAGCAAAACCCGGCACTTGTTGGTAATTCATGTTTTGAAGAAATGGGCATTTTAAGTTCACACAATGTGTGTAAAAGACCTATGATTGTAAAATTGAAACAATCATATCTTCGCCAATAAGTTCGAACAAAGCATCAAATGAAAGCTTGTGATGTGACCTTTCTAATAGTATGAAAATCTACATTTTGATTTTTACCGACAAGTGCCAGGTTTTGCTATAGCCGGTCACATATTCTTTAGTACTTAAGTAATTTAAATGATATTGAGCAAAGCATGGATAACATATATGCATGCATAAAGTGAAATCATTTGTCTACAAGTATGGGAGAAAAATGTAATGACGTAAACAAAAAACACGTAAAGACAAACATAAAAAGCAGTTTCCCTTTTGTATCTGTTCCGCATCCTCTGTTATTCTGATGATGGATTGGGGTCATAGGAACCAGAACATTGGCAATTCATTACGAGGGGAAAATGTTTTGCTCCAAACTCATCCAAGGAGTATGTGTGTAAATATGCATATATTGGCTTGTAGAACCATACTTTAGTTCTGTAAACACAATTTCTTCCTATTCACAATGCATGTAATTGGGGTCGTTCAAACCTGGGGAGTGTTTCACAAAGATCCTAAGTTGAACTTAACTCTAAGTTGGACCTAACTATTATGGAAAGCCATTTATAGCCGTAGAATAAAACATTTTCAAGAGCAAGAATGCAATTTTTAAAGATTTTCATATATTTTACACCATAATAGAAAATATTAATGATTTGAATCAACATTTTATGCCTTTCAAAAAGGACTTTAACAACAATTAAAAAAAAGAAACTAGTGGCTTTCCATACTTTCTAAGTCCAACTTAGGATCTTTGTGAAACACCTCCCAGAACATCAGCAAATTTCACCTCAGGGCAACTGTAAAGCTCAACTTTTATTTGAGGTGTTACATAATATGCAAAATTTACTGAAATATTAATATAGCGGATTGTGCAATCAATATCAATGTTGTGGATGAGGCGATCAATATGATGTGACCCCTAACAGTTTGGCATGTATGAACTATTTGTTAAAGGGAACTAACACTCACATTATACTAAAGATATACTGAAGTGTCATTAGGTATATCCATTGCAACTAATTTCAAAGAAAACGATGATATGATTGTATATTATTTTTTAAAGAAGTGTTTAATCATCTTTAAATTTTTGTTTTTCAGTAAAGACAAGAATGCTACTATCCAAGCCATTATTCAATTTTCTAGGAACAACATTTTGCTATGGGTTGATATGCAGTCGAGCAAATGTTCTGAAATGATAAATACTTACTTCCATACGTATGGGATACAAAAAAACTCTCATATTTAAAATATGGCTTTCTAAAATGGATACCAGTTGATAACTAATTACAACAACTAGATGGAAAAAAAGAAGAAGAAATATTTCATGTGTTGGTGGCCTTTAATGTCACACCATTTATGCAGCTGCAGACTAAATACATATTGTACGGATCTCATTAGGGCCCGACTCATTACAGCAGTTGATGAGGGGGAGAATCATCGTAGCAGAGCTAGTTTATAGGGTGCAGCTGGTTATGTCATAATGACTCCATGTCTGTGTATTATTGATCAATGTCGCCGTGGTGAGAATGCGTGCACCGGGTTTCAAAGTGGGACATATATACGATTCTTGGTAAAGCTATAAGGTCCATTCAGCTCAGATTGCAGTTGTTGCATCCAATGGCTGTTGATTTGAGACAATTCAAGATTTTGTTTAGCCTCCTGGCCTTAAATCACTATGGCCACTTATTTGAATGCGCTTAACTCATCATTGTTGATTTAGTGATAACATTTCTTTACCCTTTTTACTTATTATAAAAGGGAATCTTGTATGCCATGTAGTAATTGCATACATATATATGATGAAAACATTTTTTTTTTCTATGATATGGGAAAACTGGCCAAATTATATTTGGCCCATTTCCTATGGTAATCTGGTGCATCCGGTATTAGTTCTATGGGGATTTCAGAATCTAATAGTGAACAGGTTAATAGGGAAAAGGAGCGAGGACAATTGGGTTCCACTAGGTGCTATAGACTGATTGGTTAAAGCTTGAAAGTCAGACCTTATGAATGATTGACATTATAACACTTAAAACACGTTATCAGCCATAAAGAAAACATCCAGCTAGGGGCCATAAGAATCTTGAAAACCCTAGTACTCATGAATGAGGTCATACAAAATGTAATTTGCTCCTAGCTATCTATAAGTTTAAAATCAAAATTTAATGAAGCATTCACGTCTAAGAATCAGTACTATTTTAACACAAGTTGTTGACAAGAACATAAATTCTAATATCAAGAGAACAAGTTTTAAAATAATTAAATATCAAACTTATGCTCTGTATTTAATTTGTATTTATTTGTATTTTGTAATTTGTATTCTTGTTTAGCATACAAATTTTGTTCAGAATTGATTAAACTTAATGGAAAGATGTGACCATCTTTAGGACTGGTCCTGAACTACTCAGGCTAGGGTCTAGATGGAGAATTCATGTTATAACAAAACCAAATAATCTTGAATTGGTTAATCTTTCATTTTATACTATATATATGTAGATATACTTGCTTGACTGAGGCATTACCCCACACTAAACCTTTATAATCTTCACAACAAAAACAACAACAACATGAACAACAAAATGTGGTGGCTCAGAAGTTGCAATGTACCTTTCGGGAAATGATTGAAATTCAAGATGCTACATGTACAAGCATGACAAACAGACTTCTCCCCCGTATCCCTACCCCTTGAATACTTGTGCATCCATCCGGGAGCTTTGATTACTGACTGTGGTTAGTGATTTGATAAGCATCCACACCCTAGCTGTCTTGTCCCCGGGGAGAAATGCCCCATTTTCAAGGTGACCCAGGCTCTTATCCATTAATGCCTTTGGTGTGAATAATTTCCCCGTCCAACCGTAAATGGTGGGGGGAACCATGCATGCGCGCAAGCATCCCGCCCGCTAATTTGAAAAATTTGGCGCTAACGGCGTAGGCAGGAGGTGATTTGCGCATCACTCACGATATGTCATGCTAGAACGGCTTTGAGTGTCAATTTCTCAGCCAAGGTCACACATTCAAAATGTAATTTGGAAAAAAATTACCTTTTGTACCACGAAGGGTAGGAATTGGAGGCAACCCTTTCTATGACTTATTAACCTGTAAATGTCCTCTCGTGGCTATGACTTCTATTAAATTACATTTGTGATGTGATACCTAAAGGTCTGATATTTCAATAGCTAACTTCAGTATCAAATAAATTTAATCAAAGTGGAAGAAATTACTATATTTGAAAGGAGGGAAACTCTTGTGATTTGGTTCACCTCTTTTTATCATTGTCTACCATTTCTGTTATATGTTTCATGTAAACGTAGTGAAATTATATGAATCAAAGGGTTATTCTAACAATAAAAATATGCCAATTTACAATTAAAACAATTTTCTTCCCAGGTACGAGTTCAAATATCAGTCGGACAAATTACCTAGCATGTCATGAGTGAAAAGCACTACTATCGAGATTTATTAAACCTTTTCAATTTAATGTCTGCAATTTTTATTGCACTTTATGCAATTTACGAAGAGATGTTGTATGTCAAAGGGTTATTGTAACAGAAATAATAGTTTACAATAAACTTTTTCTTCTATGATGGTATGAGTTTAAATGTAGGTGGACAACTGCTTTGTACAGAGAGTGAGAGAAACAAATCAATTTGAAGGAGAAGTACTAAATAAAGATTCAAAGATGAAATGGGGAAAAGATGATACAAAAGATGATAAAATAGATGAGAAGAAAAATGATAAAAACCAATAATGTTTTCACATCTTATGAAGATTACTGCTGTGGTAGAAATAATGATTTGAAACAAAATTTGAACCATTCCTATAAAAATCTGTCTTTTTTGTTATTTTGCACTATTAGAATGGTCATTCCAGTAAATTCCTTTTAAGTTAGTCTTGAGATTATTATATTATTATCGATAAGAGCTACTACCTTGAATGTACGCTTGCCTGTTATCCCCATATAATATGTATATTTTTAAAAATAAAGCTGGACTTTTCATTATAATGCTATATTTAGTGTAATAATTTAAACATACAAAGTGTGAATAAACACACAAATCTTGCATGATCAGTCTAAACAATCGCACGCAATCATAGGATCAATATATAGCAACAAGTGCAGGTGCAGGCCGTGTGCATGCATGAATCTTGGACTAGCCTAAAATCCACTGAACAGTGTAATTACAAGACAAATGTATACCTGAAATCTTCCATGCATATGATGCATGCACACATGGAGTCTTTCAGTGTACTATACAAACCACAAGGAGACCTAAGAAGTAAAGTGTACACACCACGAGGAACACTCAGTGTATAAACCACATTGGAGCCTTCAGTGTACATACCACATATAGTCTTTGGTGTATGGTTACACACTACACACACACATAATAGCAAGACTCGAAACTCAGGCCTCCTCCTGTGCATTAGTTTTTTAGCCATGCATGCAGTGTGTAGTCAAGATGAAGAGAACACACTTGGTCTATTGCTGCCAAAGGCAAGGAAATTGTTGCTAGGCAACCGTGTCTCCAATTTTTAATACATTTGAGGCTTGCATTGTTTTTGATGGCACGCGCGAGATAGTGCTGCCTTTATGAATTCACTGTGTTAACATCAATTAAATTAAGCATGACACAATATTCTTCCATCCGTCGCTCACTTTGTTTATAATAATTCTCTCTCACTAGCTGTCTACCTTATGTGCCTACTCTCATGTTCAATGTTTTTTCCCCTTTATGCATCCCTTTTAATCCACTATATTTTTAATGTGAGTTAGGTAGTATTAGCCCATAATGAAGCATCATTTATGTTTCTAATAATATTTTTGATTAATATTGCCACTCATAATGTATGTGCTGGGAATGTAATTAAATTTCCTATTCCCAATTCATTACCTCAGGAGCTGTTGCACATGTTGTTGCATTGTTTTTGTTGTGTCAAGTACATGTTGAATTTTTAGAAAAAATGTGTTTAAATTTAAACCTATGAATATCTCTGGCTAAATGTTTTAATACCATGCATGACGTATTGTATTTGCAAATCATGAAGTGGGTTTTCAGTATTTTGTGTAAATTTAGTTTATGAGTACAATTGCAATGGGAGCCAGTATTATGAACACAGATGTACACACAGACACAACAAACTATGATATTGATATCATAATTTATTGTGTTATTCCTGTACTTTCAAATTTGTATCCAACATGTTTAAATATAGGAAAATGTAAAGTTAGCCAGATATATAGTGTCAATATTTTCCCATTCGTGATATGCCATATTTTGTTTAATTTCCCCCCCCCCCCCCCGCCCCCCATTATTTGGAACTAGTTTGAGTGATAGTAGCAAAGATTATATTAGGAAATTCTATTGTGCTCGCATCAGATATAATGATGAAATATTACAAAGGCACAGGAATGTTACAAAAGTAATTTTGCGAGTTTGATCTTGGATAATATGGCCGCTTTTAATAGTGTAGTTACTTGTTTGCATATTTGATCATGTACTCAATGTTACCCATCAAATATTTACTCTCTCCATCAGTCAACCTGTGGGAGATTTGTGTGTTTTTTTTGGTCGTACTCTAGGCTCGTTATCCATCTTAACTATCTGAGCGCCACATCAAATTTAAAGAGTCAACTTTACCTAGAGTAGTTCTTCAGACAAGTTGAATTTAAGCTCTCGTTTCATGAATAAAGCATGGCCATTTTCCTATGAGTTACAAACTACCAAATAATATAAGAAATGTATCATTGTTTGCATTTTAGAACAAATCAGAAAATCTTATTCCATGAGTATTGTGACTTAACCCCTTGACTACGGGAACCGGGTGGGTTATGTACAAAGTCTATTGGGATTTCACAAACTCGAAGGGAGTGGGTTAAGTTGAATGTGACACTTAAAAGGATAGGGTTAATGAATAAACTCTCATTCCATGAATACAGCATGGTCATTGCCTATGGGTGACACACAGTAGAGGTATAACCTTAAAATAGAGGATATATATAGGTTACACCCTCGTGAATGATTTTGCCTGTGTGAATGTATTTTGTTACCAAATAATAGAAGAAAATGTGTCATTGTTTGAATTTGAGAACCAATCAGATAGTCTAATTCCATGAGTATTGTGACTTACGTTGAATGTGACACTTAGAGTGATAGGGTTAATGAATTCTAAGCTCTCATTCCACGAATGAAGCATGGTCATTGCCTATGGGTTACAAACAGTAGAGGTAGAACCTTAAAATAGAGGATATACATGTAGGTTACACCCACGTGGATGAGTTTACCTCTTTTAATGTATTTTGTTTCCAAATAATGTTACTGAGAATGAAATAATGAACAACTAATGAATAGAGTGTAAATAATCACAAAGCTGTATTCAAGTATAAAAAAAACATCTCTAGAACACATTTTCATGAATCACATTTTTGGTAACCAAAGTGAAATAATAACATTCATGGAAAATAGGATGACATATTAAGCGTTTAAAAGACATTGACAATTTGTTCCCTTTTTTAAAAGCATAGTAGTCATGTAAGAACTAATCAAAAAGAAGAAAAGAATAGGCAAGTCAAATTTGATTTAGGATTTAGTTGTTCGTTAAGTGTGTATATGCACTTGAATAAAAGTGGCGCTTATTTTGAGGATATTGAAATTGATAATTTGATAATAGAAACACTAAAATGTCACATTGCCGTTTCCCAGAAAGAGCCAAGATTTCCTTGTAATGCACTTAAGCAGTTCTAAACAAGCATCACTCCTGGGGAAAAGGAAAATGGAATAATGAATCTGTAATAAAATGCATTTACAAATTTAACATGATTCCACAAGCTCGCTATTGCTGTAATTGAACTAGATGGACAAAATTTATTATTGTAAAAAAAAATGCAGGCTGGCTTAAAAAAGTAGCCTTGTTTTTTCCCCCAAGGGATGTGACTACGGTATGGTAATGAACACTTAAAAAGCCAGCATTGAGATAATGTTATGGTTACACTATTGTGGAATATATATGTGCCTTATCTCTTTCTAAATGAGTTTATAGCATTTTAAACAAATTATTATTTAAGGTTTACTATTATAGAAAATTGCATTTTAATTTACCATATATTATCAGATGACTGGCTAAGAAATGACATTAATTGCACTGATCATATATATCTTCATTTTGAATTGAAAATGTTTAACCAGATTCCAAGTATAATGATTGATGTTTTGTTTTCACTTCATGTAATGTACAAGGTACACATAATGAACACATAATGTACAAGGTACAAAGTACAAAGCACTGTGCATGCTCACATGACCGTATCCTTAACCCCTCTGCTCCTTATTGTGGCAGTTCCAATAGAGTTATTACACCACATCAACTCCCGATCCCTATTACATGGTGTGTTTAAATTGTTAAGAGTATAAATTATGGTGGAAACAAAAACATGAATGCAAGAAACTCCTTCCCAGGTTTATCATAAAAGAGGGAGGAGAGTATTAAATTGCTTTCACCTTTCACAAACGGCCAGTCCGCATTGTTTTGATGTCACTCGAGACTTTCTCCAGGTATATCACCCGTTATCAGCATCCTTGACGTCAGCGGAGACAAACAACACCCAGGCAACCCGAGAATTAACCAGAATCAAAAGATCTGTGGGTTTTTTCCCCCCTCATCATGTGAGCAGTTGACTTACTTTTTTTGTTTTTAATTCACCATTCCACGTTAGTATACCTGCTGGGGATAATGAAACAGAAATTTGTACAGATCAGAATTGTTTTAATTATAGAAAAGTTGATGCCATGTATGAGCTAGGAGGGGATGACATAAATCAAAGAAGAAATGGGTGAAAATTACTTTTACCTTTGTCATGGACATTGTCATTGAGCCTGCATTGTTTAGTTGTCACAGGAGGTAGACATTTAAAGGGATCTAGTAACTTTGTTGACACACGTGTGCAAAAAGTGATGAATGGTTGATAAAATGTGTATTATTGTGATCTGATAGGAAAACTGAGTAACGTGTGAACATTTCATATTAACCCCTTACCTACAGGAACCGAGCTATGTACAGAGTCTATATGGGGATTTCAGAATCTCGAAGGGAACGGGTTTAATGGATGTTATATTCAATTCAATTCAAATTCAAAGTAAAGTGTTTGGAATCAAAAGAAAGGCATGCAAAGCCTTATAAAAGCGATTCCAATGTATATGTAATGAGCAAAAATGCAAAGTGATATTCACTAACTCATTGCACCGACTTTGTACACAGTTATGACTATCCAGCGGACGTTAAAAATCCAAACAATTCAATTGTACATATATATCTTTCTAACGAAAGGGAAATTTGAAAAACTGAAACCTGTTCCATGCTTCTATTGTATTTACAAATACATCAAGGTATTTATTTATTTGTATTTATTTGAATATATTTATACAGGATGACATGGTCAGTATACACTGTATACACAAAGGTATAAGAGAATCTCTAGAATTCCAATTAGATTTTGAGGATTTGGACAACGTTACATTATATGGATCCCTTTAAGAGCAAATGTTTCAACAACCATGACGTCAGTGGAGATGGACAACACCAAGGCAACTCAAGAATTAAAACCAGAATCAAAAGAGCTAGGTTTTTGCTTATAATGAAAGCCGTTAGTAGCTTTTCATTCACCTGTTCACGCATGCTTTGCTTGGGGAAAAAAACAAAACAGCTTTTATGAATGCATCCCAATTTTTAAAAACACATTAATTGTATCATCAATTCTTCCAAGGTTATAGTATTTTTCCATATATATCTGCATGTAGTACAGTTAAACGTGTGTATAGTGACCATCTATGAAGGGAAACAAGACAAGTGGCCATTGTAGACAGGTGACCTTTTAATATAGAAAAGGTTTCATAACACTGGTTTTTCTTTGAAGTGAATCACATTTGGTGGCCACAATAGGCAGGGTGCATGGTTGCTACAAATTAATACAGGTTTTACTGTACGTATAGTCCACCTGGTTCCTGTAAATATGTTAACCCATAGAAGACGATTTGATGTTTAGTGTTATGCTTTCTCTATAGACCAAATCACAACTAGTCTCAGGACCAGACCTGAATGGGTTAAAGGGTACCGCCGGGCATGATAAAACCAATCCTTAGTTGTTTTGGTACTATAATTGAATACCAATCATACTCTCATGGGGTCTGATATGTTTCTGTAATTTGAGAACAATGCAATTAATTACTACGACCTACGGAACCACGGCTAATTACTGGTTCGCGCGCGCGATTTTGTTTGCACGACCGCTCAATCAATACGCGTACGTTATTATGGTAGTATGCGATTTATCGCATAGCCCGTGCGATAGTTAGTATCGTATGGCATGCAGGCAATTCGCCCGGCCGTGTGTGCTCGCACTTTGATGTACACACTACAACGGCAGTGTTGGAGTCATGGTACACACAATGCCCAGCGCTATTATAGCCACCGCACTATGCATAATACAATGTAGATATACTCTGAATGCATGCAACCGTACAATGCTTGTATATATAGCGCTACGCGTGTATACGGGATAGATGTTGTTTCTGAACGCCAAGTTGATTTTTTATTCGCTGCACTACACAAGAGATTTTCGAGATTTTCTCTGCTTGCTGCGATATATCGCAGTTGCTTCCGATAAGAGGATCGTTAAGTGATATCGTAATCGGAACTGCGCTGGCAGAATGATTGATAGGTGATATTAAAAATGATTATCTGGCGATGTAGAAATACTTTCAGGATCACAGACTTGTTTTGTATGTTCGTTTAAGATATATGTCTTTGATGTAAGAGAGCTAAATCTCTGCCTGGTGGTACCCTTTAAGGGGAAATAGTGAACAAGATTTGTTTGCACCTGGCAATACAGGTTATCAAATCACATTTGTATAAATACACAATTCCAATCATTTATATATTTAGTAATAACATGAATGCCAGACAGTAACATGTCTCAGAAAATTGGATTTTGGTATTAAAGCAACACCCCAGTGCTGAACGGCTTGTTATAATGGAAACTACATACATTTTTAAGGAAACGGGTATATGTAAGGTATTTTATAAGTACATATCTGCAGTATATAGCAAAAGGTTTGTTTACCTTTATAATTATTCAACTACAATGTTGCTTTATACGCGTATGTAGGCTAATTATGCCAACACTTCATGTTCAAAGTATATATGAAGTGATTAAACTCATTTACTTTACATTTTCTATAGTCATGTTTGTAATATATATTAAGCCCATTCAAGACTATAAATATGAACTAGGTATAATTATTATAGCATGCATTCACCAAAGACCATCTAGATAGATTGGGTATTTTGGGGGCCAGTCCTTAACCCATTGACCACGCGAACAGAGTGGGTTGTGTACAAAGTCTATGTGGAATTTCATAAATTTGTAGGGAACAGGTTAATTGCTAAACTCTGTGGACATGGTAAACAGGTTAATTACTGTAAATTTGATTTTGGTGTAAAAGATGCATTCCACTGACTTTCCCAGCCCTGAATATTATTGTGAGCAGTCTCTAATGGGTTAATTCCACGGAAATTACACATTATATAGAGCTTGGAGGAAACAATGGATCGAATTACTTTCACCTTTGTCACAAACTGAGCAGGCCTGCATTGTTTTTATGTCACCGGAGACACATTCATGTCAAGATTCGATCCACATCCTTGACGTCAAGCCGAAACAAACAACAGCTAGGCAACCTAAGAATCTTAAAGCCCGGTCACATATCACCGGATAACGTAAATGGATGCCCGACGAAAAGAAAATTTGCAAAAATCAAATTATACGGTGGTGAAAGTCGTCTCCATTGCTTCATGCACAAAACATTTCTGTTTATTTTGATACATACACTATACAAAACAAGGTTTATTCATGTAAAATGTACTACTCTTCATTCGCAGTTGAATTTAATGACTGTTAATCTCATTTCTCCTCCGTTGATTCATTATAAAAATAGGTGTGTTTTTTTCCTATGCTTTCTCGTTGCTGCGAGAATAGAATGATGATTTGCGTCATATTTATACTCCTACAGAATCAAACGTCTTTGTATCTGGTTATAACTCTATCGTGAAGAGTATATCTTTAGGGAAATTGGTCAAAACAGATTTTACAAAAAGAAAATACCCTACTTTATGTGCTCAACACACTGAGGGGAAACTCAACAGCGCTTCTTATAATAGATATTTCCATGGCAACGAGTTCCAACTCTTGGCATGTACGTAGCTCATTACTGACCATGATTTATGCAGCTGTGTTTCCCTCCTAGGTTTTAATTGAAGTGTTAGCTACTCTATGCATATACATTGTGTAATAAAGTGTATGGGAAGTGAGGCAACCTATTAGACCCTGTTGCACCACAAATTGTCGTACCTGCACAAATTGTCGTATGCGACAATTTGTGCAAAATGTTGACACCACAAATTGTCGCTTTCTGCACAAATTGTCGTTTGCGACAATTTGTGGAGGCGACGGCGACAATTTGTGCTGGTAGCTGGCACCACAAATTGTCGCCACACCTACGGTCCTGTTCAAAGCCATGATGACATACATTTTGGATTAAAATGATCATTCTTGACATACGGATATACAGGGTTGCCAGATCGCGGCTAGTCTTGACGGCCAGACTCTTTACGTTTCACGGCCAAATTCCTGGTTGAATACAAATTTCTTTTGACATCGAATAAAAAAACATAACCATTTTAATTATTACAAAGACAGCACGAATAAATAAACCATGTATTCACAAACGAAAATACAAAAAAGACAAGAAATAAAAAAAAAGGGGACAAATCATTGCCCCCCCCCCCCCCCCAGCTCACAAACACCCATGAAAGGTACCTAGCTAGAAACTGAAGGAAAAGCAGAAATTAATACAACCGAAAATCACATAAAAACGAATATTAACACATGCTCACACATGGCTTGTTTTTTTGTTTTAGTTGTCTCGAATCCAATTTGTAGTGTTCTTTAATGGTCTCGGCGCGCTCCCAAAACCAAATAGTCTCGGTCTCGGCCTCGAGATTTGTTGACGGATCTCGGTCTCTGCTTCGTAAAACTCTTCCACTGGTGTCGACGCCGAGGCCGGCCTCGAGTCCACCAACACTGATTATTATTATTATCATCATCATCATCTTTGTAGCTTGAAGACAGCGACTGACGACAATTTGTGCAATATGCGACAATTTGTGGTGTGAGGTTTTACGTGATTTCACAAATTGTCGCCGGGTATGGGGACGGCGAGAGCAACACAAATTGTCGCAAACGACAATTTGTGCAGGATGCGACAATTTGTGGCGTGAAATTTTGCACAAATTGTCGCATACGACAATTTGTGCAGGTACGACAATTTGTGGTGCAACAGACCCCTTGCCTACAATATTGATACAAAAGTTTAGATTCTAGAGTTAAAGGGTTTATCCATTATGATGCTGTCATGTTTTATATATAGCATCCGATGCATATCTATGTGTAGTTAAAGGGGAATTCCACTCCAGAAATGTGATGTTTGCTATAAAATGAGGTGAATATGAAGAATCATGATCGAAAATCTGAGCCAAAACGGTAGAGCAATAAAAAAGTTATGACAGGATGAACTTTGCTCCGATTTTTAGTATCGTTCGGAATTGCTATCGATTGTGACGTCACTTGCGAGCTGCAGCCATTTTGACTTCTACATGGAAATTTTACAAAATTTAAATTTTCTTCATAACAAAGCAAATTTATGAGCTTAAAAATTCCAATGAGGTTGGCCCATCGATATTCTTCTATGAATTCGTGAAAACAAGCGGAGAAAAATTATTTTTTAGCAACGAAAATGAGAAATAAGTGTATTTTCATGTACTAAAGCCATGGCGAGTTGCTCGTGAATGATGCTGCATATGGCGGCAATTTTGAAACGATCGCTCATTACTGCATGATGTTCAAATAGGTATTTACTCCCCTGTTTCTTGTCCGATTTTGATCAAATTTTCACCAATTATTCCTCTTGTTCTGCTTATTCAATTAACGAATGGTTTTATCAGGCCCGGAATACTCCTTTAACCTGTTACCTACATGTTATGAACATAATCCCTACTAGATTTGTTGCAATCCCCATCTATAGAGTTAATACACTACCCACCCGGTTTAATTGGGCATCTTTCTGTATAGACGTAATTATACATTGTACTCTGTGGTGTAGACAATACCTTGGAACTGTAAATGTTATGTATTATGATTAACCCATTGCTCACAAGATATTGGAATCTCCATAGACATCATGGGCGTAGTTCTTTTCAGGGGGGATGAGGTCTTTTGCCTGAATTATGGAATGTTGACCTGACAAGCAAAGCAAATATGCCTCACCTCATTGTTGCCCGAAAATGACATGTTTTCAATTGTTTAGTCCAAAATAACGCGATTTTGCCCGAATATGAGATGGTTTGCCCGAATTTCAGGTGCGTTTTGCTTGAATATGGCCGTTTTCGAAACTCCAGGGGGGCTGCAGCCCCCCCCCCCCCCCCCTCCCCCTCCTACGCCTATGATAGACATAGTATATGGTTCAGGTTCCGGATAGGCAGAAGGGTTATCGTCAACCCATTATTGCAGAGTAAATGTTCTGTATTATGATCAACCCCTTATCTATACATGTACAACACATTGAATCTCCATAGACCTAATAAATTGTTCATATTTCTGGTAGGCAGAGGGTTACTGTCAATCCATTAGTGCAGAGTAAATGTTATCTAGTCATGTACGTTTGCAACTGAGAAGCTAGACAAGTCGTCGTTGAGAGCGATAAGGGCGTTAAGTCATTTTTGGCTAAATTGAGTTATTGTTAGTTCAGAGCTCCCTCCATAACGTGATGCCAAATTCTTAGATAATAACTATTTATAATCTATAATTCTACATGAAATATGTATCAACATTTAAGAGAGCTACATTTGATTTCTACATGGCCACTCTAAACTTTAAACATTATTATCTCTGAAGTACAAAAAGTGACTTAACGCCCTTCTCTCTCTCAACCGACAAAGTGTAGGTAAGACAGATTGCATGCAACTGGTGATGAGCTGCCTACTCTGGTTTTATGGAGCAATTGATCATGCGCCATCAAATATTAATGCATTATCAGGGAAAGTGCTTCTACGTACTGTGTGTAAAGCCATGCAAGTCCAGCCACCCAGCTGATATATATTTGACCTGATTTGGCTTAGCTTAATGAAAGAAGAATCCCTTGAATGAACACTAGGGGTCATTATTAACTGCACTTTGTTATACATGGCTTCTTATGTATGGTTTATTTATGTATTTTTACATACTTTTTTAAAATTGGTATATGTGAAGTACACATACAACTACAATGATTATGTTATCAATAAACATATAACAATTCTACTCGTTGAAACGACCATACATTATGTATCTCGTATTCATAAGAAGTACGCCAAGGTTTCTGCGTGGTATGATTATCATTCACAGTATTGCAATAATAATGGTAATTAGTAAAAGCTTGACCTAGCCAGGGCTTATGGTCATACGGTCGGACTAGAGTGCAGCATAAAACTTGCATTGTAGGGTTGTTTGGAAGAGTAATGAATGAACGCATAAACTAACGAGCCGAGTACCGTACATAATTATCCCATATTCAGTATAGACAACCATGGCTTGTGCATAAAGTACATGTAGTGTCAATGCAAATTGCACTCTTTAAATATCTATTATTATTATCATTATTATTAATATTGTTCACGGATTGGCAGTATTATTAGTTAGGCTGTGCTTTCAACCCATTGCCTACAGATAGGAACCAACTAGATCCTGTATAATGTAAAATACAATATCAAGTAGGAAATCGATACGTTAACCCATATATGCCTTAGGGAACCTTGTGGGCCCTGTGTTAACTCTATGAGGATTGCAAAGTCTAGTTTGGAGCAGGATTCAAAGTGAAAACTTGACCCATGTACAGTTGCATTAGCATGCATCCCTATACATGATAATTATTTATACCATTTATAGAGCGCCATATATCTAGGTGCCTTAATCAGAGGCGCATTATTACCCTTGGTCATCAGGTACAGGTCAAACCCACACAATTATCTTGTGCACCATCTCAACTCCCAGGGGAGCAGACTAGTCCAAGCTGCCCTATGATGTAGAGCGCCGCAGGCTAATTTAACACCCGACCAAGTACATGTACCTATTTACATGCATTGTAGGGTTGCTATCAAACAAGGATACTTCTTATCTGTCTCTTTGTTGATGATTAATTGCATGCTTATGGGGCCCGGTCACATATCACCGGATAGCATAAACGGATGCCTGACGAATAGACAGTTTGCGAAATCAAATTATCCTGTGGTGAAAGTCATCTCCATTGCTTCATGCACAAAACATTCCGCCAGATAGAACAACGTACATTGCCTGACAAGGAACGGACAAGAAACGCACACGAACAGAGACGAACGGATTGAAAATGTTACTCTCAGCCGGGCATCGTTTACGCTATCCGGTGAAATGTGACCGTGCCTTTACCCAACGGAGTATCCAAGATAACCTTAGGTTGGGGCCTCTATAGAGAATGTGTGTCATATTAATATTTCATCGTCATCAATGGGTTATGAAATATTTAAATGGAGAGAGTGAGAGAGACATAATGTTTTTGAGAAAGATAATTCATATTTGTTCTCTATTTTATATTATAAATATTTGGTGCAATGTACAAATGTAGTTGACATAGTAGAATAGAATGATACTATTAATACCTAGAAACTGCAGTGACATAAGAGGTTGGAATTGATGTTAGAATGAAACAAAATATGTAAATCCTTGCTTCTGATTGAAACAGACTATGCAAGTCATGGCTGCTTCATTTTATTATGGACATGTACAATATTCCCCCGATTCATGAAAAATGCATGCAATAAGTGACTGAAATTGCTTGAGAAATAGTCAAAGTGACTTTCAGAATAAAAGGAATTATTATTCATGCAAAAGAAATCATGCAGCGAGCAAGTGAAATAGATGTGGGGAAAAAGTGAAAGCGACTTTCAGAATAAAAGTAACTTTCAGCGAGAAAGAATGAGAATAGCGCATCATTTATCTAAAGCTGAGTGCTGCATTGCCATATATACTGTACTTCTGAAAGTTTATTACATTAAGAATTTCTCCCCAGCTCAGAATTTTAACCCATTTGACATGATTCAATGTTGGTATAACTAGATCATATTCTCCATAGTCCCTTACAGAAATTGAACCCATTTTGTCATGATTTAGCATTGCTATAAGTCATATTCTCCATGGACCCTACTCTTAGATAGTCCTATCCTTTATAGGGTTAAACAAATGTACAAATTTAGTGTATTGTAGTCATTTGAGTTCAACACCATCTTAATAAAAAATAAAAAATAAACCAATTTTGTTATATACATGTCTATCCAGAGTTGGAAATAAATTGATTATCAAATACAATAACCACGTGAGGATTTTCCAACAACAAAAAGGAATGGTGATGTGACATGTGCCGTTTGCCTAACTGAAGACATATGCGTCATCGGAGCGCAATGGGTCGGAGATATGACAACATTCTTGTTTGTTCACTCCATCGAGAATGACAGATCAAACATGGCTAGAGGTTTTCTCGGCCAATTAAAGTATGAGCAGATAGAAACCAAATAGAGAGAGAGAGAAAGAAAGAGATATATAAAGGAATGAGAAATAGTTCTGCTTATAAATAAATTGTGGCCCCATGCAACTGGGTTTATTCAGCCATCCCATAGTTTATTGATTTTCTCTTTTCCTCTTTTGCTCAGTAACTTCCAGGGTATTTATGAATTATTCTGCCGCATAAACGGACTAAGCTGCATAGGAAACCTTTATTGATTAACTGATTGATTTATTGATCAGTCCATTCATGCAGCCAAACAGTGCTTGCTGGACCTACAAACAGTTGTTTCAATTAGTCCTAGATTAATTTTGAGCATACACAGCTTTGATTTTTAAACCATAACAAAAAAATGGATAGTGTTGCAATATGTATTATACTGCCACTTATGTGTTACAATCTAAGTTAGATATTAAACTATATAGCATTATAATAATATGAAAAAAATGCAAGAATCTTTCTACTTTATATATCTTTTTGTAATACCGAGAATATTCCATTCCCCATCTCCCCCGCCTCATCCTTTGCCCATGCGTACAAAACACCGGACCTCTATCGGTCGTCTATTGGGAGAGTGCACGATTCTGCCTTGTCCTACGTTGACACCGTGTTACACCAGAGAGACAAGGACGGGATTGCCTCTTAATGTGATCAATGTGCCTGCGATGATAAACATGGATTTGCTTGATCAATGTCTGTGTCTCCATCCCCCCCAGAGCCGCTTACTCGTTGTAATTCATGATTTGCTTCTTATCCCTCTCCCCCGCTCCCCTCAAGCTTATTCAGTTCTCTTTCTATTTCTTTCTCGCCGCCCCTTCCCTGTTATCATTCAGTTCTCTTCTCTATTTCCCCCTCGCCGCCGCTTACTCCTGTCTCTTTTATTTGCTTCTTCCCTTTGTTTATCATCGGGTCCTCGCTAAATTACTTCTGGTGCCGCAATTTATTTGCTCTGAATTCTGCAGCAATTTCCCAAAACCGCTCGGGCATTATTTTTTAGTAAGCGTGGGAGGCTTGGTCGTCAATGGGGGAAAACGTGGTGGATGCTAGTCGAAATTTGGGCTGATGCATTTGACAACAGGGTGGATAAAAATGATCATCCGATTCAATTTTTTTCCCGTGGAAGATTGTTCAAACAAGAAAAGGTGAAAATCATTGAGTCAGTGGAATAGATTCAAATCATTGTTTCAGTAAAAGTGGTTTGAAATAAAACATGTGTGCATGTTTTGTAAACCAACTGTGAAAAAATTTAAAGATGAAATCGACAAGAAATTCTTTGACATTCATTTTTTGTAAAGATGCAGTTTTTGTGTACAATGTCTTTAAACTTGGTAAATTATATGAGTAAACCCCTTTGGGCCGCAATGAAATTTTCCAAGAAACAATGAACTGTTCAATCTGTATGTGATAAAAGGAAATGATCAACAAGTTTTGAACAACTTCAAACGCTTGGTTTATTGCATTCAGTAAAAATAGATTTTCTTTTCAAGCGACTTTCTGAGAGTAAAAGAATATCAACATTATTATATATTTTTTTTAATTTCCTACTTCTCAGCTGTTCCTTGTGTTTTGTTCCTTTCATGATTTATTTTAAAAATGAATACGAAGTGTCCTTAAATATTTATTTTATTTTTTTACTGTTAACGCAATTTAATGCAGGCTTAATTCTCTCAAACATTGAATTATACAAATAAGACAATGAATAATCACATAAATTATCTTTAATATTGTTTTAAATTAACACATTGCATGCTGTGGACAGAGCCTAAGTGATCTCAAGGTGGGGTCTATGTGGAATGCATGTTACACTAATTTCAAATCATCATCAATGGTTTAAACTTATTTTAAACCCTCTGAGTGCCATCATAATAATAATAATAATAAACAGTTTTTATATAGCGCATATCACATTGCAGATGCACGTCCCTATGCGCTTGTATTACCCTGGTCGTTACTGGTACAGTTCATACCCGCACAATTATCTTGTGCACCATCTCAACTCCCCGGGGAGCATACTAGCTAATGGCAGCCATATGATATAGCGCCCATGCTAATTAACAGCCAACCAGGTACCCATTTATACTCCTGGGTAGAGAGCAGCAATATGGATTAAATGTCTTGCTGAAGGACATAAATAATGGGACATCAACCGGGTTTGAACCCACGACCTCTAGATTTGAAGTCTAGCGTCCATCTGATCGTGCCACACCATCCCCATCATGCCATGGCACCTTTGGTCACAATACCCATAGAATCAGAACTATTGATCTGCGGACAATACATACGTGTGGAATGAACAGTTTACATGTTTACCTTTAGACCTCTCACCAACCTGAACGTCCTTCTATTTATTGTAGATGAATGCGAGATTGACACAAATTTGTCTAAAATACACAGTTATGTAGAGTTCTACCATTTAGTTTGGCACTCTGAAGGTTAAGAAACTCATACAGATTGGCTATCAAGAAAATACACTCTCCCTCTTTTTCCTCACTATATCTCTAGTAAGGCAATTGCAAAACTCTTCTCACATGTGCTTTGATGTGCAAAACAGGCCACTGCCGACTCGACTCGGCTGATTAATAGTAGCTGTTTCTTAATTAACGCCAAGCGATTCTTTCCCTCGCGTTGATGGCGGGGCGATCAGACTGTTAATATTTCGGGTTTGACGAGCCTTGCCCCTGTCACCTTCTGATTATGCTCTCATTAGATCCTCTCATCTGATTGACTTAAAAGCTGTAGTATTTATGCTCCATCCTCGCGATTTAAAGCGTATTTCACGGCAGTATCTACGTGTAGCTTTACAGCTTCTTTTTTTGTGGGAAGGGTATCTTTTTTCTTTCTGTGTCTGTTCATTTTTCTTGGAAGTGGTCTTTATATTACACACATATTAGAATTACATACTAAAAAGTGCATTTAATAATAATATGATAATAATATAGAACTAATATTCATGATAAATAATAATGTGATCTGTTTGCACATTATTTTTGCCATGAAAATAGAAATGCTTTTAACAATGATGTTTTGCAACAGGTGCTTAAAGAAAAGCCCAGATATATACATGTGTATAGAAGATTAAAGGCATTCTACAATTTACAAGTATGATTTGAGACTATTTAAAAATTATTTATATACATGTATGTTTTCTTGTTAGTATATTTAGATTAAACACTTTTAGTCATATTTGATTGCTTTGCACAACTTGAAAAGAGATGATTCCTATAATTATCATGAAAATGCTTATCGACTCTTTTTTTCTTTCTTTGCGTTGAATCTCATCCTGATCATTATGGGTTGGTTGTTGCATTCCATGTAATTTATGTTACAATATTGAATATGTGAACTCCTGAACTTTGGGTAGTACTACCTTGCAGTAATTGGGACCCGTTATAATTTAGGCCATCAAGGTTATTAGAGCATCGCTATCTGTAACACCAAGTGAATATAGGAGGAAGTATAAATCTGTGATGTGACCCAAATAGAAATGATTATAGATTTTGATAACATATTTAGGTGAACAGGTGAACAAATATCTCTTTTGGGAGCATTCAATGTTAACCTGCTTAGGAATTTATGCTATATACCAAAATCAAATAGTTTTGAACGGGTTAATATATGAGATGGGATGCATTTGAATGAAGACATAGTGGATAAATGTCTTATAATGTGCATGTTGCCAATTTAAGATGACTAATGAATCGGTAGATTAACGGAATAAACCAAAAATACAAAAAAGGGACCAAATTACTAAAAAAATGTGTGTTATTCCTCATGGAATACTCACTAACCGACTTTACATGACACGATTGTCTGTATGTTATCTAAGCACATAACCACAATAACATATGTGCAATCTTGTTTTGAATAACAAGCACTTGTACTCTTCTATGCATAAACAACCTTGAAGATGAAAATGGGTTTATTCCATTACGAGGCCTTCTGAGAAACTGATTTTGCAAAGTGAATTTGACACTTGTGAAAAAGAAATCTAGGACGGATGACAGAAGTGATGTGGAAACTGATAGCACTGAGTACATTCATGTGGCATTTTTTGCATTTGTTTCTTCTGTAAATTGATAGTAAAGAGAAATCTTTTTTCTTCTTCTGTATATGAACTCTAAATAACATTTGGGGACACATGGCAAGAAATGAGACCTTCACTTTCATGTGACCCCCTTTCAAATGTTTGTGTTAAAAAGATTGTGAAGACAAACAAAGTCTCCGTGAATTCTAGGACATGTAATAGATTCACAACATAAAGGAAATACAAGACTTTAAAATCCTTGTGATCTGTTCCCGTGCCTTGTGTTATATTGGTTCTTAGCAGGTAACAAAGACTATTAAAGGCAAACTAACACACAATTTGCACCATAAATATAAAAAGTTTTTTTTACTCAAGGTATTGGATAAAATTTATCAAAAAGTTATCAAAGTTTCATACATTTTGACACTTCATGCATTTAACCCGTTCAGGACTAGTCCCCAAAATACTCTGGCCAGGGTTTGCTTAATAAGTGACCTGACAGGAAGTCTTTCATTTTAAACAGATATTTTTGGGGCATAATCATCTGGTTCAACTTCATTTAGTCCCCTAGATAGACATATATCATATGTGAACAACAGTACTTTATTAATACACACATATAAATACCCAAATACCCAAATATAAAGCATGCATCTTGGTACTACCTTAACCTAACCTTTAAAATAAAGTCAATCTACAATTGAACCTTTCTCTCCTTGCGTCTTGTCACTGGTTTATTACTCACGGGGCAGTCCTAACAAGGGTTTCATTAGACTAACAACTTGACACATCCACGCTTCACACTCTTACGCTTGGAAATGGTTTGCATTCAATTTGCGACTCGGCTGGAAAGACGCGGGCAGGCCCGTGAAGCGACAGTGCTTGCGTCAACATTTCAGGGGCGGATGCAGGATTTGGGAATCAAGTGGGCTCGCCTTCCCTTCCCAACTTTTGTTGGTCTAATATTGTGAAGAAATCTAAACTATTAACCTTCCTAGGATGAATAAGTAAGGCTGATCGTTCACTGCGGAAATTTGTTAAACCTATAAAATAAAGCTGTCTCCACAAATACAATTTCTAAATATTTGTTTGTTAGTTCCTTTTGTTTGTCAGCAAGGATGTATCAGAAACTGTATAGAAAAATGCAGCCATTTCCAGTGGCATAGCATGGGATGACTGATCGGGGGTGGGGATGGCACACTCTGTAAATCTTTAATTTTTAAAATAAATGTTTCCCTATCCTTTTACTGTTTTTTGTCAAATTCTTGGGGGGGGGGGGGGGGGCACAGGAGGCCCATAGCTAGGCCACTGGCCACCTCTATACTAATTGTCTAG